>CATIWM010370900.1:0-34327 GCA_949671775.1 Mallotus repandus
TCTCTTTCTTTTTTCCTTTACCCCATTTTTTATAAATTTTTAGTTTATCCTTTTTTGTAATTTTTAATTTTATCTCATTTCCTTCTTTTTTCTTTTATTTTTTAATTTTTATTTCTCTTTCTTTTTTATTCATGTCTTTCTTTTTTCTTTTCCTTTTTTATAAAAAATAATTTTTTTGAGAGGTACAAAAATTAATACATTTGATTTACTTTTAGTTTCTGATCTTTTTTTAAATGTACGAGCAAAGATGGAGTTGCTTTTGATGCTTCCAGTTCTGGTTTAGTAGATGTTGTTGGTTCTTGAAAAGGTGTTGAAGATAAGAAAAGTGAATGTAAATGCAGTGAAGGTGGAGCGGAATATGACAATAAAGAAGCTTATGATTTAAAGTTTTATTGAAGTTGTTGGTGGTGCCGATGAGTTAAAGCATTATGTTGGGGTATATTCTATTTTATTATTTTTGTATCTTTTTGGTTTCTTTTTAGTTTCTGATACTTTATTATGTGTTTTTGTTTTAATGGTGATAAGAAATTATCTGAGGATGTTGGTTTTTATTCCAATATAAGAAATTGCTATTTTTTTATTTAGTTTGTCCTTAATAAAGCATAGAATTTGTTCATTGCTTTACTGAATTCTTATTGTTGTTGAACAGAGTAACGAACATGCATAGATTTGAAAATGAAAAAGAAAATGTACATGATACAGCATCCAACTAAAAAGAGAACTTGTTTTAATGAGGCATCAACATAAACTAAAAATCAAGAATAAAATTAATAATTTATTTTGTATAAATTATTAAATTTAATTTCTTATATCGAATCATATACTGATCAGATACGGATAACATATTGATCATATACAAATCATATACAAAAACTACTTTTATTCTCTATTTTAATTATTAACTACGAAAAATACTTCATTTTTTATGGTAATTATTACATAATTGAAGTAGATTATTATTTTGATTTTCTTTCGAATATGCTTTTCTTTCATTTTTTATTTCAGATTCATTTGTTGTATTCTTTTCTTTTATTTTTAGTTTCCGATTCATTTTTTTGTGTCCTTTTGGTTTATTTTTAGTTTTTGATTCATTTTTTTGTTTTAGTCACACGTTATATACATAACATGCATACATGTATTTTCAGATATGGACACATTCCAACCCCATTTTTATATATCTTGTTATTTTTCTGATAAACTTTAGAAAAGGGACCAAATATATATTATAATAATATAATGTTAATTCAAAAGTTTTGATCTATTAAATTAAATAAAAATATCTTATCGATATATATATTATAGAGTTGATTATTTCAATGGATAGCTTATTTTGCAATTGTAGGGGAAAGATCAGACGCTGCCATCAATAATTTATTCAAGAGTCTCAACAGTTGAAATGAAATATTATTTATGTAATAACCTGAAATTTTTTTTCAGTTATTATTTATTTATTATTATTATTATCATTATTATTATCATTATCATTATGAATATCATTATCCTTATCATTATCATTATCATTATTATCTTGATATTATTATTATTGTCTTTGTCACTATTATTAGTATTATTATTATTTTGTTGTTATTATTATTAGTGTTGTTATTATTATTAATATTATTTTATATTATTATAAAGTAGTTGTTATGATAATTACTATTATTATATTATGTATATAAATTATAATAGGGGACAAAAGCCAAAAGTGGGATCTAAGTAAAAAAAAAAAATGGGGTCAAGTGGGACAAGACATGAGCAGGTGGGTGTGTGTGTGTGTTTTTAAAGAGGGAAAGAGTGTCTGCAGAAGGAAATAAATGGGAGAAACAATGGGTGGCTGTGAGGAAAAAATGACATTTTAATACCAAAACTTTTCTTCTTCTCCGATAACCACCCAAATGATCTTCGATCAACAATAAAATTTAATCATATATACTTCTTGATGTCCCCTATGTATTGATGGTCTCGAATCAAGTAGAAATGAAGTGAAAAAGTGCATTTTAGTCCTTAAAGTTTCAGCCATTTATTCACCGTTTGGTACTATTCTGGTGACTTTAAGCCACGGATATTGATACCAACATATTTCTCTCATCTCCAGGAGTCCATAGCCACCAACCACACGTCTGATCTCCTCTGTTTGAATTTTCTGTGAATTTTTCGGTAAATTCTCTTTAATTGTTCGATATGTTAATTTCGTGCTTGTTTTCGTGTGTTTGAAGTTGTGGATGTGTTCTATATATTGTCTTGAACGTTTTGATATAATCAGGTTGGTCAGGTGATATGTTTCCGGTGAGAAATCCAATGGGTTCCACCCGAATTCCAGTGATGAAAAATTCTAAGTTATTTTTAATAAATATAGTAAATTGTGTTGATCAATTTCTGTAACTGGACCGAAGTCCAATTCCTTACAGATTTTGCAAATAAAAATTCTGGAATGGATATGGAGGAAATTATATATTTCCATATATATTAGTATAATTCATATGAAAAATTATTTGAGTATAAAAATGTATTATTTTAGTGTTTTTCTAAGGTTATTTTGATCATCTGTTGATTTTTATAATTTTTCTAAGATTTTTAAGAATTTATTTAAAGCTATTTATTAAATAAATATCATTTATTTAGAAAATTCCAGAGCAAGAGCCGCAACAGTTGGCCAGCCGCAAACACGCCGACCAGCACGTTGTACTTATGAGTTAATTTTATGAAATGTTTGTTGAGAATATTTAAACTAGAATTTTCATATGGTTAATATAATATTTATTTGAATATATATTTAATTATGATTATAAAGCTTGCCACATGCATGATTATTTATTTTATTATCATGAATAATATTTGGTAAAACGCTTTAGTTGAATTTATTTTATTCTATTTTATTTTATTTTATTGTTTATGATATTTGTGGATTGGCTCAGTTGAGCATGTTCTCTTAGGCAATGTTATGGTTGTGGCTCTCGAGCAATATGTGAATTGAGCTCGGTGGAGCTTGTACTCTCACGCTGGAAATTAATATGTAACTCGGTTGAGCTTGTTCTCTCGGGACATCGGGAATGGATTAAATGATTGGACTGCGGCTGTAACTCGGTTGAGATTGATCTCTCGGGATGGCAGTCACTTGGATTAAAGAGAGCCGAAAGGCTAGTAGAATGGAGGTTTAGGTTCTACCATGTTTTCAACCAAAGGTTTAATTTAAATGACTTCATAAGAGAATTTGGTATTAAAGCGATTTGTGAATTTTGGAAAGGAATTTATATAAATATAATTTTTAATAAAGTAAAGGAATTTAAATATTTATTTATTTTTTTAAAAAAAGGTTTTAAATGACTATTTTAAAACCAACATGCATTTTATAAAATTGATTCACTCAGTGAAGTCTGATTCCCCTCAATTTTATTTTTCCAGGACCTCACAGTCGATCTAATTCTAGCTATCGTCTACGCTGAGTTTCTCTTTCTCCGACTATTTTACGTAAGTTTATTTGATATATGTATTATGTAATTGAATTCTAGAACACTGCAATAGTAGACTATTTTGTATAACTTGTATTACGAATTTTATTATGTTGGAGATATATGTATTTGATTTGAATTATGATTTTATTGTGAAGAGTGTTGATTGGGAAATATTTTACAAGTGTTATTTTTTTCTATGGGATTTAGTTTTATCTCGGTGTAAAAGAAGCTCTACCGAATTTTCTTTAAAAATTAAAAGTGATTTAATTTTGATGTAAAAATTTTCTTAAGGCTTACTATGGGTTTCAGAAGTTTCACGCTTTTCCCATTCTCTAGTGCCGATTATGTGCCCCTTGGGTTCCGGTTGTGATAATGTATATGAGCGATAGCAAAGTGGAGACCACACCTTTTTCTATCTGTAAATTCATTTTTTTCATTTTATCAAGCATCTTTAGAGCAGAGTAGTAATTTGTTCATCTCTTTACTAAATTCTTATTATTGTTGAGTAGAGTGGCAAACATACATAGATTTGAAAATGAAAAAGAAAATGTACATGATGAAGCATCCAACCGAAAAGAAAGCTTGTTTTAATGGGGCATCAACAAAAAGTAAAAGTCAAGAATAAAATCAATAATTTATTTTGTACAAATTATTAACTTGAATTTCTTATATCGGATCATATACTAATCAGATACGAAAAATATTTCATTCTCTATTGTAATTATTAAACTTTTTTGAATGTATTTATATTCAATTGTTAAATATATAATATGTAAAAAATTAATAAAATGATTGAGGGTAAATGTTTTTCGATATAAAAAATTTATTGAAAAATTTATTATTATTAAGTATACAATGTATCAAAAATGTTAAATATACTTAAAGTATACTAACTTGTAAAAATATATACAAAACTGACAACCAAAAAATTGCTAAATTCCCAACTCATGTTGCTAAATAATTAAATTTTATTAATTTATTATATATTACAAATTTAATAATTGAATACAATACTTTTAAAAATAAATTTAATAACTAAATATTTTTTTTTTTTTGCTATTATTATGAAGAATTGCTTTACTGAATTCTAATTTAGGGGAGAGGGCAGCATCTATAGCGAAATTCTAAAGCTGAGAAGCTTGGGTGTGATGAATGATAGTTGAAGCAGAGTGATCAACGGTGATGGATGGTGCTTCAAAAAAAACAGTGATGGATGGTGCTTCAAAAAAACGGTGATGGATGGAGAAACAAAGAAACTGTAGACGGTGGAGTTTAGCATGTGTCCAAGTTTATTGCAACTGTGACACTGTTTGAGCTCAGAGCTCCAAGGAACACACTACTATATCATAAAGACATAGCGTGGAGATGAGAAGTCGCCACCCAGGGTAATAACTGGGACAAATTGTAGGTGGTGGTAACTCGATTCTTTAAAAGAGAGTTAGCACCACAACCAAAAAATTCTTGGAATGAAATACCAACTTCTTTTAGTCTTGTATTCATTTAGAATTACTTTATTAATTACTAAATTATTTTCTAATTACATGCAATTTCATTAAACTCTAATTAATCATCCATCTAACCCTAAGGCAACTAGTCCATGAAAAAGCATATAAGAATTGCATTCATTTAAGATAGGGCATCCCTAGTTAATTATAAACTATATTGATTTTAATTTAAAGTTAGCTAAATCTACATTTTATTTATAAGTGAAATAAAGAACTACGGTTTGAATTACTTAATGTGCATATGTCTATAATTTTTAATTTCTAAAGAAATGGGCTTACATCTGTTAAATTTTAAAAGAAAATAGAATTAAGTTAGTGGGCCTAATTCTAGTTAATTTTAAGTTTAAATGAAGTGATCTAAATCTATTTATTTTAAAAAAATATTTTAGTGGACTGAGTTAAGTCTAAATTAATTTTAAATTAGCTAAAGTGGGCCTAAAGTCTAAATTAATCTAAATGGGTCTAAATAGATTTTAAAAATTAATTAAAACCTAAAACCATTTTAAATGGGCCTATTATTAGTGAATTTAACCTACACGTAGGCTTGGAGCCCAAAACGAATAAAAAAAGAAAAATAAAATAAAAGCCCATATAAACATACAAAAATATTTAAGCATGATCTCTAACCCTAATTTAATTCACATGCATCTTAATTAACTAAAGCCACCATTGATTTTATTAGGGTATTTACCAAATGAACCTAATTTACTAATTAATTTTAAAATGCAGAAAATTAAAAGTTTCACTATATTTTCACTATCGGGGCTATTACAATGATCTACTGAAAATAAAAATAAAACAAAATACAAAGAATTAAAATAATATCAAAATACAAAATAATGAGAAGAACAACATTCAAATACAAAATTTAATTCATGACATTTCATGGATCTTTATGGTTTGGCCTTGGTTCAATAACGTGATCTCTTCCACAGCTTAGGTTACTCCGCCATAATTATAAACACAAAAATAAAATAAATAAAAATTAGTGACTAAACAAAATAAAATAAAAATTAAATCAAGATCAAATAAAATAAAATTAATGAAATAAAATATATAGAAAAAAATAAAAAAATAAAGATGAAAGAATAAAAAATATAAAGAACAAATACAAATATTAGTAGAATAAAGGAAAAATTTATTACTAAGTCCCTGAATTATGATATTTTATTTTATTAAGCTCCTAAATATTTATTATGTTTTAAAAAGCCCTCAATCTTTTATTTTAACTTAAATTAAGGACAAATTTAACAGTTCTATCAAAATCACCGTCAATGCAATAGACACTTCAATCTCTACAAGAACATGTCTCATGTAGCTTCTTCTCCTCTCTTTCTTCTTTTTCTTCTTCTTCTTCTACCACTAACTTTATCTCCCTTCTCTTTCCATCATCGCCTTCCAGTGATTGTTATCTATGTAGACATCAAGAACTGAATCCTTCTTTTTCCTTTTTTTTTTTTTGTTTCTATGGCAACTATAATCAACGCAAAGATGCAGAAAAGAGACAACAGCAACCTCATTGCCACACTTCCAACTAGAGATGCTTGTCTCCTGTGAGACTTCTGATGCTGAGAATTCAAACTTGTGCTTGAACCTGACCCATATGGTAATAGCGGGATCCCGCAAAGACCTGTATTGTTGGCAAAACTGGTAGCTTGAAATGTTTCAAATTGACCTAATTCAGGAATCTGTCCAGTGAGACCATTGTTGGAAATATCGATCTCCGTAAGCAATGAAGTTCAGCTCAGTATATAAAGGTTTGTTGCATGATTGTGTAGTTGCAATCAAAAGGGGTCCTAGTGCTCCTCGAGACGAGTTTGTCATGGAGGTACAAGAAACTTTCAAACTGTAGCACTTGTCTAGTTGATATATGTCATGTACGTAAAATTCAATCCAAACTGTGAGTGCTCTTAGGCAACAATGCACAATAACGTATTGCATAAGCTTCAGAATGAACAAACATCATTGAAAAGTCTAGATGGAAGATAAGATGGAGCAGCTTCCTTCTGATTAAACATAATAACGTTTTCAAGAGCTATAAGCTATCGTAAAATAGACATTAATAATTTCATATGAAAAACAGGTGCTCGGGTTGTCAGAAATTCAACACCATAATTTAGTTTCTCTTCTAGGTTGCTACCAAGCAAGAGGATCACAAATGCTTGTCTTTGAATACGTACCAAATGGCATCATGTGCAATCACTTATATGGTACAATTCATTTTAGCAAATCCTCTATATACATCACCATAGTTAATCCTTTTAAGAGATACCGGGTTGGAATCATCAACTAAACTAGAATTCAAGCAAAGGCTGTCCATAGCTCTAGGTGTTGTGAAATTCGAGTTAATTTCCACCAATAATAATTTCACCTTGAGAACTATTGCACAGGTGACTAAAGTGAAAACGATTGTACTAAAAATCACTCCAAGGTAGATTCCCAGGAAAGAGTGGTGGGTCACGATGCCTCCTTATAAACCACCCTCCTTAGACATAATCTATCAAGACAAGTAATTTTAATAGCACAATAATTAACAACAACTATACCCGACAATAGCTATTAAATAGACATAAAAAAAGAACACCAAAATTTAACGAGGTTCGGCTAATTATGCCTACGTCCTCGGACACTACTAAAATAATATTTCACTAATTAATGAAATATTACAAAAGAGAGAGAAAAAGATTAATTGCCAATATATGAGAGAGGGACATTTTGGGATGATTAATTAAAGGAGGGGAGAAGTCTATTTATAACCAAAAACTTTCCCCTCCTCTTAATAACTAAGCAATGTGGGATTGGCAATTTTGCCAAAAAAACCAACACTAGGAGCTGCTAAAGTTAAATCCCAAAAACATAATAACATAAACAAGAACTTCAAAACGGCCAATGCTTTGGTTGATGAGAACCTTATTGTAAAGGTTGCAAATGCATGGATCTCAAAACTTCTTGAAAAGATAGAAGAAGCAGGTCCATCTCGCACATCTAGTGCAAATGTTTTCCAGGATCCAGAGTATATTTCTTCCCATTGCAGTTCATTTTGGTGTGAAAATATATATATATATATATATATATATATATATATATATATATATATATATATATATATATATATATATGGAGTTTAAATAATCTCTAACAGGAAGCAATGCAACTTGGTTTCTTAGCATCAGATGAAAGCTTGATTCAATAGGTAAGTAAATCAGCTTTGTTTGCTTTTGGTCATTTTCATTTTGTAGCCATTTGAGTAGATTCAATACGCAAAAATATTGAGTGGCAAATAGTGATTAATAGATAAATCTATTGTCCATAGAGGTACAAATCTATATTACAATGTTATGCTCACTCTTATCGCACAAGGGTGTCTGGTGGAGATGCTATCCAACTGCTCCGACCTAATTCTATCAAACTCCAACAAATTTCCTTCTCCATGGCACTGTTCACTCTTATTATTTCTTAGATACATATATCTCTTTCCTATGATAAAATTTACAGCAATATAGCCGGGTTGTTTAAATAGCTCAGGTGGGATTGTGCCATTGAACAAATTGGTATTAAGATCCAACCAAATCAAATTACCATAATCACCAAGCTCCAGTGGGATCCTTCCATAAAATGAATTGTTACTTAATTTAAGAATGGCAAGTTTATCAAGCTGCCCAATTGATGCTGGAATCTCACCAGTCAACCGATTGTTAGATAAGGAGATCCAGTTGAGTTTAGTGCAGTTGCTTATACCAAAAGGTATGGCTCCGGTCAACTCATTGAAATCTAGAATCAATGTCTCCAGCGTTGGAATGTTTGTAATCTATGTTTGCTTATACCATGGAGTTGATTGAACTAAAGCTTTAGATCCCGAAGCTTGGTAAGCGAACCCCAAGCTGGATGGAATGGTGCCCGTGAGCAAATTGAAGCTCAAATGAAGTGAAGTTGAGAACAATGTCCACATCACGTTTGCAAAAGTGCATTCTACGCGCACTTAATAGAATTTGTTTAACAATTTATGTTAAATTTATCCCCAATGTAAGCTAAAATAAAAGATTGAGTGCTTTTTAAAACAAAATAAATATTCAATGGTTCAATAAAATAAAGTGTTATAGTTTAGGAGTTTAATAATGAAAGGAGATGAAAAAGAGAATGGGATGTAGTATTGATTCCCCTTATAAGGTTGATAATCGTTGATGGAAGCTAGTGGTTTTTTTGTTTGTGAATTTTTAATTTTTATTTGATCTGATTGATGGCAAAAATAATTAAAAAAATAAAAAAAAAATTGGATGTACTTTGACTCACGACTAAAAATCAGAAAGAATAGAGAAAATAATTCAAAATTTCGGAGCCTCCCCTCTATGAAAGAAAAAATGTGTTTATAAAAATATAGTCCTTTAACCATAAATTAGGTACAGAATAAAAATAAATTATTTTATTATTTACCTAATAAATGTACATATTTATCAATAAATATTTATTAAATAAATTAAATAACAATCAATAAAAATAAAAATAAAAATAAAATAATAAATAAACAAACAAATTGCGAGACGTTTATTTACCAATCCGAAGTGTGGACGTCTACATTTCCGACGAAAATGAAAATGCTTTTGGCCAATCATGGCCATCTGTTGGCTTTTTGGTACCACTTCCATTTTATTTTACAAATTGAATTTGTTTTCACAAACTGCACTCATTTTTAGGCAAGTTCGGCCCAATTCAACGTTTTCTCCTTTTTTTAATTTTCTTATTTTTTGTTTTTTATTTTTTTTAAAAATCAGTTTAGAAAAGAAATAATTAAAATAGATAAATAAATAAATAAAATAATAATAATAATAAATAATAAATTCTAAAAATAATTTAAAATTTAATTCAAATATAATTTTATAGCGAAATTGGATATTTACGTAAACCCAACACAAATTGATTAAGAAAACGAAGAAGGGGAGACGAAGGAGAAAGAAGATTGAACGCCTCTTCATCATTGAAGAAAACAATTGCAAAGCAGTATAAGTTTCATCGAACTTCTAGTTGTATTTTTCCTTTTCTCATAGCATCTTGAACTCATTCTTGCTCTCTTCACATAAAACATTTTCATTGCATTCTATCAAATCACTTGGAATACCTTCCAACGCAACTTTTCTAAGAGCAAGAACATTACAAGTTCCTGTGACCATTCCTAGATTGAAGCTTGACTTCAAATAATCACAACCAATTTTAGCTCATGCAGGATTTGCAGCCCATTAGACTCCTGAAGCTCACATATGACGAGAATGTTGTATTAAAACGCCCATAAAATGGTTGTAATCAACACTAAAAACTTAACGATTTGGTTTGCACATTTCCTCGAACAGCTGAACTGCATTGTCAATAAGCATAGTTGAACCGTGACGTCAATAAGAACAGCAAAAAAAAAAAACTCCTAAATCAACCATTTGCACAACAAATCAATAAATTAATAGCAACACTTCACGTCTCTTTAATAAGTAAAATAAAAAGATTTTTTTTTTTTCAAGTTGGAACTATATGAACACATCTAATTTCATATTCAAAAATTCATAGTTTGACCAACTATGAATAGTATCACACTAAACCAGATTTCAAACATTTGGATTATATAAATTTCACAAATTCAAGGAATTGGAAGACGACACATGCTCAATTTGCCATATAAATTTAACAAAAAGAATTGAAAGGAACTAAAGATGATTACTTGATTAGTAGCTAAAACTAAAAATAAATAAACAAATAAAGGTAATACCTTTGAGTGGTGGCCATGAGCACCAGCAATCTCCATGGCTTCAACATCAAAAGAATCAACTATTTTGGTCTTCTTCACCAGTCTCCTCCTCATGGATCCATACCCATCTCTACTATCATTCTCTTCAAGCAAAGACCATGGAGGTGACTATGAGGCAGGGATGAGAGCTTGAGCAGGTAATCTTTGGGCAATTATATTAATAAATCTTTGGGCAAGAGAGATTCAATGGTTGAGGAGGCAGAGGCGGGGAAAAGAGCAGCACCCTTTTTTTTTTGCGTCCCTTTCTTTTCTTTTTTTTTCCTTTTTTTTTTTTTCTTGCGCTGTTTATGTTAAATGAGACGGAGGTAATTATTTTTTATTTTAGCAGATATTTTAGTAATATATGAGAAATGGGTGCATTTTGGTGAATGAGGATTTTTTTTGGGCATTTAGGTTAAAATTTCAAAAAAGAAGGTGAACCATTAATTAATGCTCAAAAAAAATAGTGAACCATTAATTAAATAACCTGGGTTGGGCCATTTATTTATGGGTAAATTATGATTTTTTTTTTATATTTTGGCCTAATACACTACTTCATCCCTCGCTTTCTAAAAATAAATTTATTCATCCTTGTACTTTTGTGAAATTAATTAAAAAGTCCTTTGTCTACTTTTTTCGTTAAGTTGACGTTAAATGGCTATGAAAAGACTATAATAGCCCTTTTATATTTTGTGTGATTCAAAAAGAAAAGAAAAGAAAAAAACCAGTAGGTGAGAGAGCAGAGCAACAACGGTGAATGTTCGGCATGGGTATGAATCCAAACATATCAACCAATGAAGAACACACCACAAGGTTCCCTTGAAAAGCAAACATTGTTCACTCTAGTTGCATAGTTATTAGTAGAAAGAAAACTAAAATAACAGAACATTGGTTCATAAGATAAGAAAACAAACGGGGGAAATAAGTGAGGGACAACATCTTTAGCTTGAAGTTTGTCAGCCCAAGCGTTAAAAGCATATGGATCATTAACAACCACGCAAATCACTGATCAATCCCTTTATCCTTAAACTTATTAATATTTGTTTAGTAACTTAGAACATGTTGTTGTGAACAAACCCTAGTCAAGCTCACTTTATTTGATCTCGTCCCTTCTCTCAGTAACCCTCTGAAATACCCAAAAGCCTCATCAAAACATCCACTGTGAGCAAATCCAACAATCATAATGCTCCAAGATACATCATCCTTTACTGGCATTTCAAAAAACATTTCTCTTGCAAGTTCTAATTCCCCCATTTTCACATGCCCAGCAAGCATCACATTCCACAATGTCAAATTCCTAAGTAACATAAAATCAAAGATCTTCCTCGCTTCCTTCATTTCTCTACCTCTAAAACAAGCAGTATTCTCTGCATTCCATGCAACAACATTTGGTTCTAGCATTTCATCAAACACCTTCCTTGCATAACCAACACACCCACATTCTCCATTCATGCTAAACAAAGTTGTCCCAACAAAAAGATGGTCAATTAAGCCATGCTTCCAAGTTTGACAGTGCAGCTGAATCTTACCTCTCAACGACCTTAAATTTGCAGCTGACTTTAGAACAAAGGCAAAAAAGTAGCTATCAAGAGATAAAGTTGATTTCTTTCTCCTTTCAATGAATGTGGCAATTAAATTTTTGGGACTATCCGATTCAGCAAAGCCTCAAATGAGGGTGTTGTACATGAAGACATCTGGGTTCAGAGTGTGTCATGAAGACATCTGCAGTTCAATACTGCTATTGCTTCCATTACCCCACGAAATCATATGGTCTGCAACTAGTGGTTGTGGAGCTTTCATGAGTAGTGGCTAAGAAGCATAAGGAGGAGATGAAGTCAAGCCTAAGATGTCGGGTGTATTAAAGAGAAGAGAATAGATTTTGGCTCAAAAATCAAAGGTAGTAGCTGCAGCGATGTTGCAATGTACAGGCGTTGGATGGTGATGTTGCAAGGTGTAGGTAATAATGGCGATGTTGCAAGGTGTAGGTGATAGTGGCGATGTTGCAAGGTGCAAGTGAGGGTGTTTGTTGGTGTTGGATTGGTGGAGGTAAGGTGTTGTTAGGTGCAGGTTGTGGTGGTTTTCAAGGGCACTTGTGCTTTTCCTTTTATTATTCTCAATTTGACCTGTATTTTTTTTATTGATTGTCAAAGAGCCCTTACAAAAGCCTTAACAAGTGTAACTGAGCAAATTACAAGGATTATTAAATCTACTTTTAAAATGTGAGGAACGAAATAGTATATTAGGCCAAAACACAGAAAAATCATAATTTACCTTTTATTTATTTGGATCTCATAACACGACTTAATCATTTCAAAAAGCAGATCGTCATGTCGTTTAAAGGAAACGATTTTTGGTTTTTTAAAATCCAAATACGCTAGTCTTAAATCCTTAAAAACCTGAAAATTTTGAGGGGTTTAGCGGACAAGCGCAGCAATGGTGAAGGCGTACCTCAGGTACGAGTCGGCCGCGTCGTTTGGTGTAATAACATCAGTAGAATCGAACATAGCATATGACAGCTCCGGGAAGCATCTTCTAGCTCCGGCGCTTGAAAAGGTCGGAGTTTGGCATATTCGTCAAGGCGTCTGCTCTAAAACCCTAACTCCTTCTACTTCCTCTCGTAACGGTCCATCTCTAGCTGTTACCTCTATTGTATCATCCTCCACTACTTCCTCTCTGGTAACTCTCTCTCTCTCTCTCTCACTTTTATGTTCTGTTCGGTTACTGAGAAAAAGTTACCGGAAATGAAAAGTCTAAAAATACGAGAATTGAATTGAATTGAATTCTGTTTATCAATTTATATGTTTAGAAAGGTTTGGTAGAATTCAATCATTTGAATGCAGGTAGCAAGTGGTTATGCAGATGGTAGTATAAGAATTTGGGATAGTGATAAAGGTACATGTGAGACAACATTGAATGGACACAAAGGAGCTGTTACTGTTTTACGGTATAACACGTCTGAGTCGTTGCTTGCCTCTGGGAGTAAAGATAATGATATTATACTATGGGATGTTGTTGGAGAGACTGGCCTTTTTCGCCTCCGAGGTCATCGTGACCAGGTCTGTTGTTATGATTGAGGTTTGACTGAAGTTATTATGACCAGGTTTCTTGTTCCTTTGTCAGTTTTATTTATTTTATGATCCTTCTCATGGTGCAGATTACTGACCTTGTTTTCTTGGAGTCTGGTAAAAAACTTGTTAGTTCTTCCAAAGACAAATTTTTGAGAGTTTGGGATGTTGAGACACAGCACTGTATGCAAATAATTAGTGGTCATCACAGTGAAATTTGGTCAATGGATGTTGACCCCATTGAAAGATACTTGGTTACTGGTTCTGCTGATCAAGAACTTCGATTTTACACTATTAAGCATGATTTGATGGATGGACAAGGCTTGCCCAGTGAAAGTGAAACTGGAATTGTGAAGAATGGAGATTCATCCACCCAAAATAAATGGGAGGTTCTGAAGCTGTATGGTGAAATTCAGAGGCAAAATAAGGATAGAGTTGCAACAGTGCGATTCAACAGGTCAGGAAATTTACTGGCTTGTCAAGTGGCAGGGAAAACCGTGGACATATACTGTGTACTTGATGAGAATGATGCGAAGCGTAAAGCAAAGCGTAGGCTTCATAGGAAGAAAGAGAAGAAATCTGCAAAAGGTGCAGTGGAAGTGACTGAAGATAAAGATGCAAAACTTGTAACAGAAAAAGATGGAGGCATCATCACAGTTACCGTCTCTGATGTTTTCAAGCTTCTTCAAACCATTCGAGCAAATAAAAAGATCTGTTCCATCTCCTTTAGTCCAATTACTTCTAGAAACTCCCTGGCTACTTTAGCACTGTCTTTGAATAATAATGTATTAGAATTTTATTCTGTTGAAAGCAATACAGCTACAAAATCCTTATCTATTGAGCTCCAGGGTCATCGTTCTGATGTCAGAAGTGTTACTCTTAGTTCAGACAATAGTCTTTTGATGTCAACTAGTCATAACGCAATTAAATTTTGGAACCCAAGTACTGGTTCTTGTCTTCGAACTATTGATTCTGGGTATGGACTTTGTGGCTTAATTGTTCCCAACAACAAGTATGCACTTGTTGGAACTAAAGAAGGGAAAATAGAAGTAATTGACATTGGGAGTGGTACTTGCATTGAGGTAGTGGAAGCTCATGGTGGTTCAGTTCGGTCTATTGCTTCCATGCCAAATGAAAATGGTTTTGTCACGGGCAGTGCAGATCATGATGTTAAGTTCTGGGAGTATCAAGTCAAACAGAAACCTGGCCAAGTATGGTCTTTTATACTCATGTTAATATTATGCATAACTATTTGTTTTAAAGGAAAAAAATTCTTATTTCCATGTTGAGAATTATTTTTCTATTGTTCTAAAGGGGAAAAAAAATACTCTGAAGACACTTGTGACTTTAAATTGAGCTATGCTGCTTGCCTGCTTCTGTACTTGATATGTTAAGAATGCTAGACGTGTCTGTTGTGCAGGACACAAAGCACCTTGTGGTGTCAAATGTGAGGACTATGAAGATGAATGATGATGTTCTAGTAGTTGCAGTTAGCCCTGATGCTAAATACATTGCTGTTGCACTTTTGGACTGCACTGTGAAGGTCAAATTGACTTCTTTAACCTTCTAGTTTGAAATTAATTTTTTTTCTTTTAGTTTGAGCTTTTTTGGTTTTCTTCTCTAAGAGTTTACTCAATTGCAAGTATACTAAGAACCATGAAGTTGAGAGCAGTAATGAGCCATTCTCCATGTGGAACTTGGCTCGGGGAATATCCTTAAAAAGTAAAGACATTGAAGATTATTGTGAAGTCAAAACTGAAATAGTGAGGATAAGGGACTGAAAACTAAGTGATGAATGTAAGGCTGCTTATTAACATGTAGCAATTTGCGCTGGAAACTTACAAAGAACAAATGTCTAGGTTTGGAACTTCTTTATCAAATTATTGAAGAGCGGAGTTATTTGAATTGGTGTGTACTTTAGCTCTTAACCTCATTGGATGTTTGCACATTCTAATGACACTAAATAAGTTGGGAAATCCATGTAAATTTCAGAAATGGAGTCTATCATGCAATGAATAATGTATGTCATATCTAATGACCTATGGCTAAGTACCAGTAACATAGTATAGTGCAACTTCTCTGGATTAAACTTGGATTTTCTGTGGGGATCTTGTGCAATAATTTAAAAATCTCTGTGGTTTCGTACTTATGTTACTACAAAGTTGCTAATTGTTCCGTCACATCTACGTCTACATATTCAGGTTTTCTTTGTGGACACACTCAAATTTTTTCTTTCATTGTATGGCCATAAACTGCCTGTGCTATGTATGGACATTTCATCAGACGGAGATCTGATGGTCACTGGTTCCGCGGATAAAAATTTGAAGATATGGGGTTTGGATTTTGGTGACTGCCATAAATCCCTTTTTGCCCATGCTGATAGGTATGTCATATTTATAGCTACCTGTAAACTGGGTACATTTTTCCTTTAATGTTTTGCTTATGTTTAAAATTCTGACGAGCTATTTATCTGATAGTGTTATGGCAGTTCAGTTTGTGCGGAATACCCATTATATGTTCAGTGTCGGGAAAGATCGCCTTGTTAAGTACTGGGATGCTGATAAGTTTGAACTGCTTTTAACTCTTGAGGGACATCATGCAGATGTTTGGTGTCTTGCAATCAGC
Organism: Mallotus repandus; assembly: GCA_949671775.1. Taxonomy (NCBI): domain Eukaryota; kingdom Viridiplantae; phylum Streptophyta; class Magnoliopsida; order Malpighiales; family Euphorbiaceae; genus Mallotus; species Mallotus repandus. The sequence continues at coordinate 16,415 of CATIWM010370900.1, forward strand.
AATCGTGGTGATTTTCTTGTCACAGGGTCTCATGACAGGTCCATACGTCGCTGGGACCGGACTGAAGAGCCATTTTTCATTGAGGTATTTTCTTTTTGTTTCATTTGTATTTTTAATTTGTGTTTTGTAATGCTATACATTTGATATTTGTGTTTCTTAATTTTTCATGATTTTGCAGGAGGAGAAGGAAAAAAGATTGGAAGAAATGTTTGAGGCTGACCTTGACAATGCATTTGAAAACAGGTATACAGCAAAGGAAGAACTTCCAGAAGAGGGAGCTGTGGCCCTGGCAGGAAAGAAAACTCAAGAAACCCTTACAGCAACAGACTTAATTATTGATGCCTTAGATGTAGCAGAGATGGAACTAAAACGGATTACTGAGCATGAGGTATTTGGTTCTCCTATTTGGTGACATTTTGCTCTAGTTATTTTCTTGGTTTTAACATTTCACTAGCAATTGAGGAAAAGAGAGCGTATACATATTGTGTATATTGGATATATCTCCATGGAGTGTTACATGATCATCAGCCAAGGCCTCATTTGAAGTTGAATAGTTACCCTTGAGTGTTTGTAGGCTTATGGCTTAATTGTATCTGACTCATTTTTTGATGATGACCTGATCCTTTGTTCTTCAACTTAGATTCCTTTGCATAATGAAGTGATTTTAGTTTTAAGAGCGATGGGAGATCTTGCTTCGAATGAGAAATTAAACCAGGCTACTGAGTGAAGATTATTTTAAGTGATGAAAGAATATTTTCTGTATAGACTGCTACATAACCTTTCTTTTTTCCGATTACACATGTCTTACCCTTACTTAATATGCAAGCACTCCTCATCTATTTCCAGCATAGATTCTAAGTCCTAATATTCGACTTGTAGGCAACTTGGTTAGACCTGTTACATGTTCTTGTTGTGTGTCAAAATTGATATTTCTGTCAATTCTTCAGGAGGAGAAGATGAGGGAAAGTGTTGCCGAGTTCCAACCAAACCCTATTATGAATGGGCTTGCCCCATCTGATCATGTTCTCCGTGCACTTTCAAATGTTCACACCAATGATCTTGAGCAAACATTACTGGTATGCAAGCACTGCAATTTTCTTTTCTAGAAGATATTGAGATACAAGTGAAACTAGTGTTTTGTCTTGTGGCATTGTGCAATATTGCAGATGACCTAATTGCCATTTAATCAGTCGCAATAAGTGCTAGAAATTTTTTTAGGCACTCTAGACTGGCAATCTTGAATTCAAATAATCAAAATCACTCTTTGCAAGTTTGAACCTTCTATAATTTATTAGGTTGCCATATCAATTATCCATTACTGTTATCAATATCATGGTTCATTTGGGTGCTTCTATGTTATTCTTGTCTAGGACATGAAAGTTAAGCTGCCTGAAATCAGCTATTCTAGTATAGTGTGTAATTGATCTCACTAAAGGTATCAAAATCTATTTGGAACTCACAAGATCCTTGCCTACTTCTATCACCTTGCAATGCCCCATTCTCATAATTGTTCCACCAATTGGAGCTTTGATAGATGCTAGTTCTTCTCTAAAATTAAATTTAGAGTGACGAGAGAAAGAGAGAGAGAGAGAGAAGACTTGAATGGTCATTGCTTATATAAGTTAAAATATCTAATCAATTAGTCAGAAAAAAATTGGCCTGTTTTTCTTTCTCCTGCTGCCAAATGAAAACGCTGTTAAGGTCATGCTTATGTTTGTTCCTTGATTTCCGATTCTGAATATCACTTCTGGAAATCTAAGGAGAATTGGTTCTCTTTGCAGGCTTTACCTTTCTCTGATGCTTTAAAGCTTCTCTCTTACTTGAAGGATTGGGCCAGAAATCCTGATAAGGTTTGCATCCTCATGGAAACATTTGGATTAATGAAGTTGTATTCATGTTCCTGCTTTTTTAAAACGGCATTAGTTGATAGAACCTGTTTGATTTCTACACCCCAGTACTAATATCCTTACTGACAATTTCTTTTTTATATTCACTGCTAATGCACGAAAGAGCCTGTGTTTCTAAGTTACATAAAAATTATTATGCATGTTGAAGTCATTACACTTATTATTATTTCAGGTTGAGCTTGTTTGCAGAGTTGCTACTGTGCTATTGCAGACACATTATAATCAATTGGTTACTACCCCTGCTGCAAGACCTGTTTTGACTGTTCTGAAGGATGTTCTTTATGCAAGAGTCAAGGTAATCATACAGTTCAGACTTATAGATTCTTCACCAGATTAATCAATCTTAATATTTCATGAATCAGAAAATTGAATAGGTGAATTCTACTAGGGATAAGCTGTCATCTGGATTTTTTTTTTTAAAAAAAACTTAGTGGAATACTCAATCCACATTGCTCCCTAGTCCTGATGTCATGTGGTTGATTTCTGCTTAGAAGTGTCTTTGTAACATTGCATTCCACTTACTCTATTATGTTAACTGAATGCTATTGTGATTTTACATTTAATATGAGGTTGTTTGATCTCTTCAGGAATGCAAAGATACACTTGGTTTTAATCTTGCAGCAATGGATCATCTCAAGGTCTGTATACGGCAGCAGCTTTTGATTGTGATTTATAGACTGCAACAATTTCTCTTTCTTTTCTTTTGCCCTTGAGGAATAAAACCCACTTTTCGTTTTCTTACCACTTCAGGATTTTGAATGTATTTACTAATTTTCTTTTATTTGTCTCTTTGATTCCTTTAACATCTCAGCAATTGATGGCTTCAACATCAGATGCAGTATTTCGAGATGCAAAGGCAAAGTTGCTAGAAATCCGTTCTCAGCAATCTAAACGGTTGGAAGCCAGGACAGATACAAGAGAAGAGAAGCGGAAAAAGAAAAAACAGAAAAAATCAAGTGACACACACGGTTGGACATGACTAAGCAAAGACAATTTTCATGAAATGGTTTAGTTGCATTTACTAAATGGTCAACCAGCATGAATGCTTTGTAAAGGAAGGGCTGCTCCTGTCGTGTAGCCTGCAAATTTTGATCTGTTGGACCTCCAATTAATTTTAAAAAATGATGAATATATTGTTTTATTGATGGGATAGTTTTTTTTTTTTTTTTCAGGTAGAATGTAACTTTTACAGTACCTACATTATTTGTTATGAAAAGGCCATAAATTTATCCACAATAATTAGTAAAAATATAATATTAAAGAGGATTGAAGATTAAAATTGATAATGACAATGATAATAATATTACATGGTATATAAGATTAAAAGAAGAATGAAGGAATGTAATTCAGTAATACAAATGCTATCATTCTACTGGTAGCACGCGCACACACATATTTGTGGCTATACGTGATCATCTATTCGGAGAAGAATTTGAGCATAGATATGACAGATTTTGTGGCAATGATAGCAGCACTCTATTTGAAGTTCTTACCCTCAAAGGTCTGGCCAAATTGCCAGTTTTTAGGGGCAACATGCCAAGAAGTTGAGGTTCTGCCATCACTTGCCTTAACCCTGAAGGTCAGCGACTCGCCTTGCAAAATGGCATTGGTTTTCCAGGTGGAACCCCAGTCACGTTGCATTTGGGTCCATTTTACTTTCTTGTTACCCTTAACTTGCACACTAACAACATCTCCAGCTCCAGCAACATTCCATACTAGGACCTGATAGAACCATGGATTCCCTGATATTGTGAACCTGATTCCTCCGTGCCTCTGGCATGGAACCCTGCAAATCAATTGCAAACCTTTTAAAAAACAGTAATCCATCGTATTGTGTTAGCTAGCCAGCTTGCTTTTGTGGGCGAGCCCTTGCATGCATGTTGCTAAATTTTCATATGAAAATTCTTGTGCATTCTGGGTGTATTACCCTCCATGTTTTAAATTTATAATACAAGGTTATATTTTTATTAGTCAAGTGCAAAATACCTGAAATATGCGTTATTCATTCAACTATTAGTGTAATATTCTGAATGTAGATAAAAATTTTCATGTAATTAACCTGCGGTATTGGACAGGAATAATGCCAGCCACGTATTCAGCGAGTTGGTTGAAGACAGGCCTGGCTATATCGAAATGTTCACGAGGTGGATTGCACCAGCCACCATTATCACTTGGTTGAGATGGATTTGGTGGGCAACGGTTGGTTGCTGTGACGATGAGAGATGGCTGTCCTAGCTTGCAATATTTAGGGTCATCGATACATTTTAACTCATAACAAGCACCGCAGGCCTGTCCATTTTTGAACAAAACATCGCTTGTTGCAACTGTGTTTAAGCCGAACCCTGAAGCTACAACGTCTTTGTAGTTGCATGCTCCCCCTGCACATATGTTTTATATCTAATTATTGCATATAAAACCGCTTGTTTCAAAGGGTTACAATTAGCCAAGCAACAATAGTAATACGTATAAAAGGCATAAGTAAATTTGATTTTTTGTTAAAAATTTTCCTCAAATGAAGAAAAAAGAAAAAAATTAAACTAATATCTAATGGTTCAAATGTCAAAAGATTTGAATTCCTTTAAAAAATATTTTAAATTAGAATTTTGCGTATAAAAAAAATAAATTTTAAAAAATTTTACACCATATACGTATGTCGATATAAATTAATTAAAATTTTTTTTTTTTTGACACTTAAAGAAGGAGGAGTGGAGGAATTCGAAGCCTCCTCTTATAAAGATACCAAACCTTTCTACCACTAAATTAGAGAAACCGAATTAATTAGACTTGTTAGAGCCATCATATAATTATATACCAAAACGAAAAAGTTGGATTAAAAGAAGGGGAAGAAGGCATGTACCAAAAGAGGTGGGGCCACCATCATAAAAGGTAGCATGAGCCTTAATCCATGGGCCAGGCTTGAACTTAGGTCGATGGTGTTTAACATGAGGAACATGGTAGGCATGGCCTTGTCGACCAATGGCATGGCTTACAGAGTGTATATTTGCATGGCAATAACCAGTTAATGCAATAGCTAAAAGCAATGATAACCATGTAGCATATAAATCTTTCGAAGGTGAAGCCATTTGTGCTTTGGCACAACCCAAAAAAAAAAAAAACAACAACAATTGGCTTTGCACCTTTTGGTATAATTTTTTTTTCCTGCTAGATCTTGGGGGGTAACTATTTATATATAGTGCTTATGATATTGCATGTGTTTGTTATAATTTTCTATTATTAATGCAATTTTTTGAGAGGATCTAAGAGATTTAGGCCTTTTATCTAGGCTTACCATCAGCGATTTTAACAGAAGAAATGTTGTCTACCCTTGGTAAATGCATATTATATTGTTGTCTTATGCCAAATACATTTATAGAGCAAAATAATCATGGCAAACGCCAAAACTAACAACATTTAACCAACCCATCAACAAAGTTCAAAAAATAACCAATCAAACTCACAAATTCATCCTTCTGTAAGTTATTTCGAACTTTTATGAGTTGTTTTTTTTCGAAACACTTTTATGGGGTTGTTTGAATTAATCAATTGAATTGTAAAATCATGTCACATGTTCTTTTACAACTATGGTTTCGATACATCTGCTGGTGCTTGTAGCATTTATCACATATAGTAACGTGAATAGCTTTAAAAGTATTAAGCTGAATTTGTTATAAAAGAGAAGCAAGTTAAAATTTAAAAAACAAAAAGATCTCATTTTTAAAATTATTTAATTAATTTATAATTCTCATTTTATTAAAACTAATTACTTAATATATTTAAACTATTTTATTTATTTATATTTTCAATAATTATATAAAATATATATTACTTTACGGTACATACACACAGATTCACTAATAGTAACAATTATTTTTTTTTAATTTGAATTTCCTATATCTAGAGTCTATTGAACTCTTACTAATCTAGTTTGATTGGACAAAACTATAAGAACGATAAAAGTTTTTCAACAATTAATTTAATTCAATTGCATATAACACAACTTGAACCTGAAACGTTGCTTAACATCACTTAAGAGTAACAACTAAGTTTTAAGTGTCAACCGATACTAGCATGTATATACTTGTTTTTGATAAAATATAGCATGCATATACTTGATCGGTAAAAGGCATTCCTTGTGAAGTAACAACTAACATCATAACAAATCATTAGGTCCTTAATTTGTTCTCCATTTATCTTCGTCGTTACTAATGTTTCCACAAGTTAAACAAGCATTAAAAATTTAGAACAGTATTTCCACAAGAAATTACTAAAATAATTTGGTCTAAATTCAACCAAGCATTAGAAAGTTAGAGCACAGTTTCTACAAGAAAATGTTACATTGTTTGTTTCCAGTTCAAGAGTAGTGTACTTAATAGCGGTGGATCAATTGCTTGTACGCCTCCTTGTTCTTTGAGTAGTACTCAATCTCCGCCTGCAAAACAAGAAATAATGGTAAATAAAGTAACATACTTCAGCTAGTGTATGCTATATCAATAGTCTTTATACATAGATAAATTGGTTCACAAAGTGACAAAATCTACTCCCTGCTCCAAGAAAAAATTTGATCAAGTATCAATGAGATTCCAATTATCAGATACTCCATCAGGAGATTCATTGTCGACATGTTCTTTCAAACCATAGAAGCAACATTAATGCCGTACTCCATTGATGAACATACCTTGCGAACTCCCTTTACGGCAACCAAAAGCTTTTCTCCTAATAAATCATCAAAGACCTTGTCTTGCTTGAGAGCTTCTAATGATTCGGAAAGTGACATGGGCAACCTTTGTAGTTTTGCATCAAGAATGGAAGGGTTTATATCTGTTTTCAAAGAAAAAGAAAATGATTTATGAGCATAGAATTATGTATTCAAAATCAGATCCGCTTTTTTTTTTTTCTTATAGAGCATTCAATTTTACAGCATGACATTTATCTTGAATTTTGTAGTTCTTTCATAGATCTAGCATGAATTTTGTAGTTATTTCACAATGTAGGAGGGTCGGGTCTAAAAAGAGAGTACCCAGAGTATATAGTGACTGATGAAAGCAATAACTACAAAACATAAACCAAGTTGTTGGGATAAAACTTATGGCCTATAATAGGATCAATGAAGAATACTGTAAATCAAGCAGGATAATACCACATACCGCTGTGGTAAAGAATAGTGCCAACAAAGATTTTAATTCTTAAATGTTATTCAAGTGCAAGTTTGTTTGGTTTAGAACTTCACAGCTACTCTCCAATACACTGTTGTAATAGCCTAGATGATGGATTTCATATGTGAAAGATGATCATGTTATTACACTCTTCACTCAGAAAGAAACCTAACATGATACTGCCCTCTGCAAATTGAATGGCACCTATAATCCTAAGCTTAAATAAGACATACAGAGTGCAAGAATGCCTCAAAATAAATTTCCAGCTGAATATAATTAGCAAGACGAAAATCTTACCAACAGGTTCAGGTAAGGGAAGATGCCTCCTCAGACCATCAACCCCAGCAGCAATTACAGCAGCCAAACCCAAGTATGGATTTGCACATCCATCAAAAGATTTAATTTCGAAGTTGCTAACCAGACCATGTAAAACCCCAGGTGGGCAAGCAGTTCGCAATGGAGCTTCCCTGTTTTCATTTCCCCAGCACTGATATGCTCCACTCCATGTATTGGGCTGTATTCGATCATAACTGCAAAAATTGACAAGGTGTTGATGCATAGAATAGTTCAAATGAGCAATATTCCATTAAGCGGAGAGACATCATTATGAAAAGCTTATTTTAGTGTGTTGTCCAACACATAATGTTTCAATAGTTCGTACAACAAAAATGAAAGTTCAGAACTACAATCATGCACACCCATTTATTTCAGCAACACTAATGTGGAATCCAATTTGTGAAAATAATTATATTAGGCAATAGTTTCAGAGTTCTTCGGGGACTCAAGTAAAACTGGAACAAGGCAATGGTTTCAAAAAAGACTGAAAGCACTGTAACCAAGTCAGCTAATCCTTATAATCATGTGTTTATGAAGAAATGAAAAATGCTTATCAATTAGAATGAACTAGAAATAACTAACAGTATGAAATGAAACAAAACCTATTTGGAAGTGGTGCTGTGAAAGCCATAATTGAAGGAAGATGATGGAGAACCCCTGCCATAAACTCCTCCCCGATTGCTGAAATACCATGCCTAGAGGAACCATCAGATGCCATAAAAACGTTCTCTCCATTTTGTGACAAACTGATATGAACGTGGGATCCAGATCCGATGTCATCTAGCGCATACCTAATGAAAAGCTAAGATCAGTATGCCATGCAGATTAATTCTTACAGAGTGTATAGGAGGATCTTCTATAAATTTTCTTCATTAACAAGTTAGCTATCATGTTTTAACAAATTCTTATCCAGTAAAACATGCCTTAAGATGTATATCAAACCACAGCCGCCCCATGACTAAGATGGAATTATCATTTCTAAAATCAATAATAAACTGTAAATAAGCTTCTTCCCTGAATATATATATTTGTCAATTTTGATTTTGTAACATATATATTTAATAAACATGTAATTATCAATATTAAAACCAATCACAAACCTACTTTGGCACAAAAGTTGCCAATAATCCATGTTTCCTTGCAATAGCCCTTATAGCCTCACGGGCAAATATCAGGTTATCGGCAGAAACTATACAAGTTTTGTACTCCAGAACCACTTCAAACTGGCCTTTCCCAGCTTCTGCATGTATCTGCAAAAGTTTTCAAGTCCCAGTGAATCAATAAAAGCACAAAATATTCAATTGGTTTGCCACAGTTGTATGCATGAGAGAGAGAGACTGAAAACTAATCATTCAATCAGCAAAGCTTTTCTCTTTTTTCTTAATTTATTAAAACATATTGATTTTTTCAGTCTACATTTTCAATTAAGAATAATGTCTCCCTTTTCTATTTATACATCTAATAAAATGTTAAGGTGCTGAAATGAGAGCAGCATAGTTTCTACTGATCCACACAAAAAGCCTTTTAAGTTTTGAAGGAATGTATATGAAAGAGAAGAAAAAAGTAGCAAACAATGTTAGGAAAATTTGACACATGCAAATCTACTATCCACTTATTATGTAAGTTCATTGCAAAATTCATGAAATAACCCTTTCATTTGTAAATGAATAAAATAGTGTGAAATGTGAAATAATCTCTCTCTCACATGCAAAAAGAGACAACATCCTATGAATGAAAAAAAAGCAAGCAACTCCCACATTAGTTTCCTTTTATGGCCATGTTATCAAATGTTAAAGGCACTTTTAAGGTCCAAATAATATCAAACAGTACTTAGATTAAAAGAACACTACAGCCAAACCATGTTTACAGCAAATATCCTTCATATTTTAAGTAGTGATTTTAGTTCATCAAGCAGATGCTTGCTGTTTATAATTTATCAGCTAAGTTGCAATCAAATCCAAACATAAACTACAGAAGTTGAAGAAAAAGTTATACTATTAAGTTAGTATACTTTCAATTTATAAAGAATAATTCTCAGAAGTTAAATGTGAAATTGTAGAGGTCAACAGTTTTTTTTTGAGTTACCTGTTCCACAGGAATATTTAAAGAGTGAAGAGCAGCAACAACATCATGAAATATAGAGGCAGCAGTGTCATATCCTGCCGTAGAACAGTAGGATGATGAATCAATCGGCACCCATTCTTCTTTGCCTTCCCTAGAAAAATGCATGGCTTATATAATGATAATTTTAACTGCCTAATTTATTGTAAAAAGGATTAAAGATTTCACACCTTGATGCACTCTTTAAGAGCACAAACTCATTTTCAAATCCTGCATTCATTACCTGGGAATATATAGTTCCGAAACATTAGAAAATGATACACAAACACAAATATACATAACTTCATTTGCAAGTGTAAAAAGCTATAGAATGTCTAATATACCAAGTTAAATTCATCTTTTAAGACTTTAGAAACCCTCCGTAAGGCCTCCCTTGGGCAATACTCCCATGCTTCAGAAGGTCTAAGATGCATGTCAGACAAAACAATTTCCTCCTGTTTCATCCTATTGTAAAAGAGATTAAATCATCAACTAAATGAGGTGGGATAAAATATACAAGTTTCCCTTAAGCAGACAACTAGGGATCACAAATTGATCATTACGATGTTAAGTGATCCAATAAAGGACTATGAAGGATCTAGAAAAAGCACTATACAAGGAGACAATAATTAAGTAGGGTGTAATAACAATGTTAGTGGTTCATGGTAATCCAAAGTTAACTCAAATATTTCAATTTTATGTCTCTTCCACTTCTAGATGCTTTATTTTCAATCCATCAATCAATCTCAAGAACAAAATGCTAAACCTGACAAATCCTTATTTTTTCACTTAAGTGATCTGCTAATTGAATGAACATAAGTCAGAATCAGAGAAAGCAAAAAAACATAGTTAAAAGTACAGTATTTCAAGAGTACAAAGCACCAAGCCATAGTTTTTCTTCCCTAAGTGTTAAAGCCAACTTGATGTCCAGCCTTCTGTCTTCCTAGAGATGCATAGTTTTGCACTATTACAGACTGTAATCACAGGCTGTAATGTTACAGTCTGATTGTCAGACTGAAGGGCTCTGACAGTCAGACTATTATAGCCTGTATAACTGACTTTCTAGCCATTGTAGAAGACTTTCTAGCTACATACTTGTCTATATATATGTTTGTACATTCGATAAACAAAAAGAGAGAAATCTTTTCTTCTCATTTCTATATTTTGCTCTCTGATTACATGCACATTAAGGTTGCTCCTTTGGTCCATGGTAATTTGACAGAAGAACCATTTCTAGGTTTGGCAAGTCTCATTATTCTAGTTTCTAAGGAATGGGTCACGTCAGTCCAAAGATGATAATCTCATGCTTCAACTAACAACTTTAAGTTTGATTCTCAATGAAAAAAATTTTAAGAAAAAATGTTATAGTCAAGGATAAGCATGTGGTTCAGACTGATGATCATTGAGCTTTATGTAACTGGAGTAGATGAATCAGAACCAAGCAATATACAAATAACTCTTACATATTTTTAAGCAATACCATATATGGAGAACAAGTATATAAGACAATTAAAGCTTCATAACTCATAAGGTGTTTAGTTGGAGATGTTAAGAAGAATAAGAATGTGGCGCTAGAGAGTATAGCTAATTTATAGAAAGATTCAATCAAAGACATAATGTGGTCTACATTCAGATTTTGAGCATCATTTATCATTTCCGTGCAGAATCTTTATCGATGGTAGAACATGGAACATAGAAAGTTATATTGCTGCAACTAAAAATTCAGAAATATACAAGAAAGGTAGAAATACTTGATAGTGTAAATGACCACTGATATTCCTTGAGGAAGAAACAGTACCATGGGATTCTCCTTTTGGTTGATAAATCAGGCATCAGCCTTATTTCATGCACTGCAGTCAGATTCGTCCCATCTGCTGGACCATCAACATATGAAGTCATTCCCATACTTGCAAAAGCCAAACCTAGACCATTCTTCTTCACAACATTGTTGAAGCGCTTGATTGGAACAACCTGGAAAGATATAATATAGAATAAAATAAATGAAACTAAACATAGTGATTAGAATTATTAACTCAATTGAATATAAATTAAATTAACTAAACATAGTTTAGTTCTATGCATATAAAAGCTTCGGCTTTCATATACATTAGGCATCAAAATAGTCCTCAAGTAGTCGTTGAAGAAATCTTACACGGCATCTGTGTTGTCCAGATGTATCAACCCAGATGATACGAACAAGTGAAACATTGTTGTCTGTAGCACTATTCTCAATGTTCACAAAGTTGGAAGATACAATATCATTCCGAGAAAATGCTATGGCACCCATATCAATCTTGTATAACCTAAGTGCATTTTGTGCTAGGATGTCTTTAGCTGCTTCAATGGCTTCAGAAACTGTAAGGTCGCCATCATAGCAAGCATCACGTAGCACAGAAAAAATAATTTCACGTGTTTTTTTGGCGCCTGTAGAAACAAGTAATAAACAATCATCTTCATGGCTCACATGTCATGTGCTTCAAGGAAAAATGTCAAAACACTAAGTCACTGAAAGTTAAATGTATGTTCATCAACTCTATAACCTTATTAATCCAGTAAAACATGCATTCCACCAATGCTTCCACATGTTGATTTCTCTAGTAACTAATGAAATGTTAATAATGGGGAAAAACCAGAGGTAGTCAGGTGAGCTAAAATGTCTTTGTTCACGTGCAATGATAAGCGATTACAAGTCTAGCAAGAAATGTCATCATGTAGAAAAATGCCAGTTGAACAGATGACTTATCTCTGGATGAAGCACTGTCCTCCACTTTTAAAGGTGAGAACTAGTGGATTTTTGCAAAGCACTCACGAAATAACACAAAGAGGAGACCAAGAAAATGGACAGTGTTTGAGTGCAAAAAGGCAATATCATCAAGATTAAACATCAAATCATATCATTTGACCAGAAACAATACGCACCTAAGTAGTACGTTTCAGGAAATGCATAGCCATCAGTGCTGAACATAACCTACAAATTAGTTGCTTTTATATCAATGTCATTACTGAGTGCAAAATCCTCTCTTAAAACATCTCTGAATTTGATCTCATCACCTTATTTATTGGAGCTAGCTCCAAAAGTTCTTTGAGTGAAGATATCATCCCATGGATGCTAAGTTTAGGAACTGCTAACCCAAAGTCAAGGTACACCTGAAAGTATTGCGATGTGATCATCTTTGAAAGAGCTTAAAGGGTGAATATCATAATTTAATTCACAGGAGACTAATTATATCACCTGCGGATAAACAGAGGCTAGATATGATGCTTCCTTTGAACATGGATATGATGCATGTAAAAGAACAATACGGCACTTAGAAAATCTCTCATCCTCGAGAACTATTCGGAGATGAAGGGGATTGGACAAGCGTAGATCCAAATCTTTGTCTCCAAAGCTACATGTGGGAGGGAGGAGGAAAGCAATAAATGAAAAGACCAAGAAAACAATGAACATGAAAGAAAAACATTTAGAAAACTAACTCCTAACTGTGCTAGCCAAACATGGGACAAGGAAAAGTAACTTGGAACTTAAAACTTTTGTGGTTTTCCCGTATATGGACCCAGTTGAGGCTGGTGACCTGCCTGACATGGAGTCAAATTTTGATATTGTTGAATTGAACACTGAAGGAAAAAAAAAAAAAGCATAGTTTTCAGCTCATTTCAGCACAATTGCATGGATGTGGTCCATAGCAAACATTTTAAAAATCTGGATAGCTTCCCCAGAGATGAAAGCTTTCCAGATTTTTTTATCAGCTCCATACACATTAAGTCCAAGTTTCCAGTTCCTTTTCCCCACATTTTCCAGCCATCAATCAGAGCAAAATGTGAACTTTGACAATTTCTAAATTTTCCTTTACTTACCCTGTGTGTATCTGAATTGGCAGGTCAAATTGTAGAGCAATCTCCAAACTTTGTGTGAAAATATAGTCGATAAAGCTTTTATTTGCTATGCGGACAGGCTTGCCAGCTGGAAAGAGTAATTGTTAGAATCATACAATATCTCCCATGATTCAAACAGAAAATCACCAAGTATCCTGCTTACCATGTAAAACTTGAGCAAGACCTGCCTCAGCATCCTTTCTAGTGACATTCGTACTAATTTCTAAACCAGTGCGGTATGCAGCTATGCTTTTCAAGCCATATATTTTATTACCAACTGTAATAGATTGTAAGGAATTAACTAAAATGTGGAAGCTCTTCTTACAAAAGGAGTAGCAGAAAATGACCAAAAGTAATTGCAAGGATATGACTTCAAGTTCCCCACAAAAGTTTCAGTGAACTTGTCCAATGTCCAAGTTGATCCATCTGCTGTCCCCTGTACAAAAACAAACGAAAAAGGGACGCCATATACAACTCTTAATTAAAAAAGCCTGGAATGTTGATGGTCGCAGCAAAGGCACTTACTTGTCAGTCAATTAAGGAAAACCAAGCGACAAAATTTAAGAGGGAAAAAATCTCACATTGTCTAGAATCTCCTCGGCAAGGCGTTCAATTCGGAGTATTCGACCAGCAAATGGAGCAAAACTCTTGTGCCAGTCAACGTCATGCTTCTTGTCCAACTTCAATCCGTCATCAATAAGCACGGCAGAGATTCCAGCAGCTTTAAAGCATTTGGAGGTAATAGATTCCAAGCCAGAAGATCTTCGGTGAGCTTCAACAGCTTGCAACGTATTGTCACAGCCATACAATTCAGCAATTTCTCTCAAATTCCTCTTCAAACACAAACAAACAAACACTCAAAACACAAACTGCTAATAAAGATTTATTAGAGCAATAAAAACGTCGTCGTTTTCTTAGCTCGCTTACCTTGAAGGAGAGGGTGGAATTAGCGAAAGCCAAAGCATCGCCAGTAGCTTCAGAGAAGCCATTGATGAAAGGAAAGGACGAATCAATAGCGACAATGTTGTGAGCGTGAGCGTCGATTAGCTCAATCTTCTGTATTGCTTCTCTTAGCTTCTCGATTTCCATTTTCATGCGACGAGATGAGGAGTCGTTGATTAAAAACTAATTTTTCAGCTGCTCTCTTTATAAGCAGGAGTTGCTGATGCTGATCCTGGTTTAGTTCAGGTTTTGACAATTTGACTTTTGAGCGTTGAACTACGCGCCATTAGGGGCGTAAATCAGCAGAGCGCTTGCCAGCAGCCGGCTGTTCGGCTGTACAAATATTGAAGCTCGTTTATTTATTAAAGGAATAATTATAATTTTTTTTTTTTTTTGCCAATGGAATAATTATAATTTTGGTGTGTCAATTTTTATAATTTTTTTATTTGAAAGTCTAATTTTTTTTTTTTTTTGTAAAAAAGCATATTAATATAATTTTTTCAGCAGATTTAATATTAATTAGATGATGAGTCAAATTAAATATGACATATTTTTATTTCAGTTATTAGTCATGTCATGTGATACATGTATTGTATTATTTAAAAGGTAAAATTAACCTTATTAAATATTATAAATTAACAAAAATAACCTCAATATTAACTTCTGTCGCAGACATTGAGGATGACTGAATAATGATAATTTCGTCCTTTAAATAATATAATACATGTGGCAAATGATATGGTTAATGACTAGGATAAAAATGAATCTCGTTTGATCTGACTGAGCATACAGTCAACATTAAATTGGTCGGAGACACTACATTGATATACTTTTCTAAAGTTCAGACATTTTATTGTAAAAAAAAAAGTTCAGAAACTTAAATAAAAAAAATCATAAAAATTGAAACACCAAATTTGTAATTTTTCCTTTATTAAACGAGTAGAGCTGAAATTATATAAAGTTGGGGCTCTTGAAGTTCGCAAATAAATTCAAATAGAAGCTCGCGAGCCAATTCGTAATTTTAATATTTAGTAATTTAATTATATATATAATATATAAATTTGTGTTATAAAAAATGTTTTTGAAAATATATTATTAGAATAAAATTATAATTTTTATTAAATATACTATAATATATTTAATAAATAATTTATTTTTAATTTATAATTTATATTTTTTAAAATTTCTTTAGTCTCGTTTAAGTTTGCGAACAACTCGTGAACACCAAATAAAATATCAAGCTCGGCTCGATTATAAATAAATCAAGTTCGAGCTAACTAAAACTCGGCCTAGCCTATGCACCATGTTACTGGTTAGGATTTTTTAATTACAAAAATAATAATTTATAAATAGATTTTATAATGATTGTTAAATTTTCTATTTATGAAATGAAATAATAGTGCAAAAGCTTTTTTGTTTAATAAATGAATAAATATAGATTTATATACCGTCAATTCTTTTGTCACTTGTTAGTTGCTCAATTGGTGAAAAGTGAAGATAAAATTTGAACTTTCATTTCTCTTGTGGTAGAAAATTCAACCAATTAAAAAAAAATATTATCATCTTTCTTAATTTAGTAGTTGAATGATGAATAGTTTATATTTTTTTATTAAATTTATGATACACTTAAATTCTTAATTTGGCCGAATACATAATTTCATCTTAAATTTATCCAATTAATGTCTAACACTCCTCAACTTTTATTATATCTCATTCAATATTTAAATTTTTATTTGAAATCTATCTAATCCCTATAATACATAAAATCGAATTATTTTATAAATCAATATTGATATGAATATAAGAGAAATTTATATAAAGTAAAATAATATTTATGAAAGAGAATATAATAAAAAATAAAATTTTCTAACTTTTTTGATATTAGTCTTTAATTCTATTTATATTGTTTCAAAGTTAATTTTAGTTTTTTATATGTTTAAAATTATTTGAAATTAAATTTTTATTTATTTTGGTATTATATAAGTTAAATAGAATTAAAAAAATATATAAATTAAAAGGTAAAAAATATTCAAAATAATAATTTAAAAAATAAATAAAATATGATAAAAATTAAAGAATATCAAAAGTTAATGGTGTAAAATTCGGGGTGAAACTATGCATTGGGCCTTCTTAATTTTTATTACTTTTAATCACTTCAAATATTATTTACATATATTTTTATAATTAAAACAATATTGAAAGAAAAGTAACTGAGAAATTATAAATTCAAATGGCCGATGGGTCAAAGTCAAAGTTTAAATGTTCAACTGATTTTACTGAAGGGTCGAAATATACATTAACTATTGTAGTAATATACACCACAGATAATATATAGGTCACTGTGAATTTGTTATATAGAGCCAGCAATAAATAGATATGGACTGTTATAGTTTTTAGGGATGAGTGAAAAAAAAAATTATATGGTTAAATATATTTTTATTTAAAAAGATTTATGACTTTTTTTATGCCAGTATGTGATTTTATTTTTTAATAATTTAACACTCTATTAATTAATATTATTATTAGTTTATAATAAAAATTTAATATAAATCTCTCTTTAAATAATAAAAATATTTTATATATAATTTATCATCAATATAATTACTTACAAACTTTTAAAAATATTATAAATTTATTTTCAAAATTGTTTCATTCTGTCCTAATAAAATTAAAAATACATTTTATTTTTATTTATCATAAATTTATTTTAATTAGTTGAATGTTATACTATCTAATAAATTAATTTACTATTGAAACTTCATTATATTTTATCATTATATTATATACTTTTAATAATATTATTGAGTATTGTATTATTGAAACTTCATGTTAAAATTATTTTAATATTACATCATATTTTTTTTAATAATATTACTGAATAAGATATTAAAATATAAATCGAACCAAATTATGGACTTTAAATTTCACATAAAATATTATAGTCCCTTAAGTGAAAAAAGCCTAACTACAATATTTTATCGTATATTTTCCTAGTTTTTATGTAGGTAGTGTTATGAAAGTGCTGCAATTTTTATTGGTGTAGGTCATGAACTGAGAAGAGTGGTTGCCTGAGCTTTACTGCTATATTGCTTCAGTGATCGGTCGACGTCACCATTACTGGAATTTCAGCGTTTTGTTTTTGCTATATGGAAGATTCGTAGTATGATGTTGGTCCTTCTTCAACTAAACTCAAAAGTTATGGTCAGTGCATGAAAAAAAAAAAAAAAAAAGTACAAATAAATGTGGATATGGAGGTTTTTTTTTATCTTGAAGCTGCATTGGCCGTGGCAGATGGGTTCATGCGTTTATACTTCTGTAATTCCAGTTAATTAGAGCTTTTTCTCCTACAAAATTGGAAATGATTTATACTGGGCTTCCCCTATGGGTTGGACTTGTGGGCTTTCAACGTTGAAAAATCATTTGAGAAATTTATCAAAAATGCGCTATTTTTATAATTATTTAATAAAATACATTCAGTTTTTATTTATTATATTTTTATCTTAATTTATTTATTTTCTTACCCTTTATTTTTGTTTTGGCCCGTTATTATCTTATCCTTTTTTCTCCTTTTTTTTCTTTTGACTTTTGTTTTTCTTCTTCTT
>CATIWM010370971.1:0-24213 GCA_949671775.1 Mallotus repandus
TGAAGAAATTCAATTCCTAACCACTGTATTCATCAATTGTTTATTCCTTCATTTTGAGAATTTGTTTTATTTTATAAAATTCATTTATTCGCTATTAAATTATCTTTTCCAAATTTCATATTCAACAACCTTAGACAATAGAAAATTAGGTTAATATATGGTTAGAACGAGTCTCTGTGGGATGATATTTTTATACTACTTGGCAATATCGTGCACTTGCGGTTTTTCACAAACAAGGAGCACATATACCCTTTAAATTTTTTTGGACCTTTTAAGCATAAATTTTATATTTTCCTATATTTTTGGCCCTTTAGATAATGGTAGAAAATTTAGAGTATTAACTCCATTTGTGTAATATGACATGGATGGTAACTTGTGTTTGAACACTCAACACCTTTTGTTCAATCAATCCTCTACTCTTTGAATCACCCCTGAAAAAGTGAGAACCAAACACTACCTTTGATGTTGTGACTGCTCTGCTTCACCACTTTCCACTGTTGTTTGTCACCGGTTCCTTTCATTTTAAGATTTATAGAACTTATTTGATAGTGTCCAAAGATTCATTAACTATCACTACTACTGCTTCTTCTTCTTCTTCTTCATGTCTCGTCCTTGTTCACCGAACTGAATCCCTCTCTGACTTAGAGTGATACCATCAATATGCTAACATTATTCATCTAAAAAAGCCCATTTGAAACTTTAATTTTTAACTTGAGTTTCACAAACCACAAGGTAAAATCAAAATTCATTGTCCTTCTTTAACTATTCTATCTCTATCTTTTATTGGGTATTTTTGAATTTTATTGGTCGTTGTATTTTGCTTTTGTAATTTTGCTCTTTTTTCATTTTCTTTGAATTTTTTTAAAGGATGTAAGTTATATGAAGGAAGATAGAATTAGTCTTTTACCCGATGAGATTATTGTTTCAATTTTATATAAGTTACCACTTAAAGAAGCAAAGAGAACTAGTGTACTATCTCATAAATAAAAGAGTTTATGGCCGTTGTTTTCTCGTGTGATATTTGATGGTTCAAAAACAAAGTGGGCTGTCAAATGCAGGTTGAAGTTATTAAAAGATGAATAGAAAGGGTTTATAAGAATGGTGAATCAAGTTGTGGATTCTTATAAAGCTTCAAACTTGGATGATTTTGTTGTGTGAATCAAGTTGTTAATTCTTATATAGGACAATGTTTTTTTTTTTTTTCCTTTTACTTTTGGTTTGGCCATTTTTCTAACAGTTATGTTATATGATGGGGAGGAATGAATGATACTTCTCATTTTCTCTTGTTTTTAGCTTACTTTTATTGTTTTTCTTGCATTTACTTGTTTCTTCCGATTATTCAAAAAGTATTCTCCTGATTCTATATCCAAGAAGTAGTAAGGACCATGTGATTTAGCAGGTCTCCAAGAACCCTGAAGTTAGTATTAGTCGAGGATGCAATTTTGAATAGGTTCTGTAAATTTTGCAAAAAATGCAATTGCTGGCCTTGATGGTTCTGTTGAGTACCAAATTGAGTACCTTTTTTCATTTTTGTTTCTTGCTTTAGCACTTTGCCTAAAAATATATGAAAAGATTAAATTCACATTTTGGGAATAAGAAAAGATAAGAAACTGAAGATAAGAGAAAACAAAAAGAATAAAAGGAGTGTGAGAGGCTGGAAGCACAAAAATGAGAGGGGAAAAAAGTGTGAGAAGGTGGAAGCAGAAAGAGACACGTGTCAGTATATGGTATATACTTTGTATTAGGTGGCAAAATTCATATACTCAATTATTATATATTGTATATAGATTGTGTTTAGCTTTTCTTAAATTTTTTCTTTAATTTGATCTTTAAATAAAGAAAAATAAAAGAGCAAAGCTTATAGTGTAGGCATTTATATTTATATTTAGTTATTTTTAATAAAGCAATAGTATTTTTATTTTAATTAATTGAATACTATTATTCTTTCATCAATTAAATACACGTTGAAGGCCAACTATTTCTTTGATAATTTTTCTAACAATATATATTTACTCAAATTGTTATATTTTTTCATGTTTCGAAGTGTATGAACAATATGCTTATTATATAGTATTTTTTAATATACGAATAATATACAAATAATAAATTGTTCGTATAATATAGAAATAAAAAGACCACTAAGGATGCATTATTTGAAACCAGTTCCCAACACTATGATATCGTACTCCTCAGCCATGATTAAATTTTGTTTCACAGTCAGGTTAATTAGATTAGTATATTTTTAATATACGAATAATATACTGTTTACCACATGCTCAAGGCCAACTATTTTTTGACACTTTTCTGACAATATATACCTACTTAAATTATCACATTTTTTTTATATATTTTGAAGTGCGTAAGAAACAAAAAAAAATACAAATTATATATTTATTGTATAGTATTTTTAATATATGAATAATATTTGCATAGTATATTTATCGTATAATATATGAATATTATATGAATAGTATAATCATTATAATATACGAATAATATAGAAGAATATGCATATATTGTTCGTATAATATAAGAATAATATACGATTAGTATATTTATCGTATACTACTTTTATATTTATTGTAAACTATAAATTATGAGCAACGCATATCTGAAACACTAAAAATATCTTTCATTCCTACAATAATATACTATGACAAAACCATCGAATATTTTTGGCCAGCAAAAAAACTAAAATATATTAACATAAACAAAACAATCCCACATTTACACATATTAAAATTGTAAAATCACCACATAATTTCAATAAGGTAATCTGTCATTTGACAAAGGATCCAAGCAAGAGTTCACGGAAGCAATGCTTAAGGAAGCAACGCTAGAGAAATGATAAAAACATAATAAAATTGCAGCATAATTTTTAGACAAGTTAAAAGAAAATGGAGCACTAGAAAACATAGTTCACAAGAGCCAAAACAAAATATAAATCCCAAAAAGAATGCCCTCAATACTTTCCATTAGTCACTAGCACTGGTTGTTTCTACAACTCTTCTAAATTATTGAACATTTCTAAGTTCAATCCTAGCTTCTAGAGGATTGCTTTTCCTTGGCCTTTTGAATCTTCAGGAAATTCTTCACAATCTTTTGCTCTTCAACTAAAAATGCGTGATTAATCCTATCATATAGAATTTTCACTTAAAACCTTTCCATGAAACAAAATACAAACAAGAACTTGTTATTCCCTAATAAAATCAAACCTTTTTCTAACAGCACCACTAGATAATGCACCACCATAAGCACGGTTCATAGTTTCTCGACAACCTTGACCTCTTATATTCGGCAGGTCTTAAGTTTTGAATCTATAGTCATCCACAATAAAGCTATCAGAGATAAAACAACACTCATAATTGGAAAAATGCAAGAGGCTATAAACACCACCAAACTACATTAAAAGAAATTCTATGAATAATAATCTGAATGCTCCAACATTAAGAATGATTTCGCCCCATTTACATTCTGTTAGAATTCTTTGATGCACTTGATGTATTTATTTTAATTCAATAATTCATCATTTTTTTACCCAATATATAAAGCTTTGATTTCTAATCAGAAGCTTAAATTGGGTGCAAATTGGAACCTTTTTTAGGTTTGAAATTGACATAAACGAAAACCTATCTCAGCAGAAGAATTTGTCGAGCATATGGTGAGCAAACAAAGCCAACCTATGGAGAGAGAGTGAAACTGAGATTACCTGAGCCATCATCAATGCCGAAAAAACTGAGATTGGCATACGAGATGTTGGAATGGCAAAGGCAAAGAAGAAGAGTAAAAAAAAAAAAAAGCAAGCAACTTGAAGAAAAACTTTATTTGTAGATGGAATGATGAAGAAACAGAACCAGAAAAGGAGTGATACCCGTATGTAGACGGCGGGGTTTAGCGCGTGCCCAAATTTATTACAACCGTGACACTATTTGAACTCAGGGCTCTAATACAAGCTAGCACCACAACCAAGAGTTCTGGATACGGAATACCAACTTCTTTTAGTCTTGTGTTCATTTAGATTTATTTTATTAATTACTATCTTATTCCCTAATTACATGCAATTTCATTAAACCCTAATTGAACATCCATCTAACTCTAAGGCAATCAATCCATGAAAAAGCATATAAAAAATGCATTCAAAGCGTAATGACCCTAAATATAAATTATATTCAATTTTAATTTAAGTTAACTAAATCTACATATTTTATTTACAAGTGAAATGGAACTAAAAATGGGCCTACATTTTGATAATTAGTGAACCTAAATTTATTATTTTTAATTCTAAGAGTGGGCCTAAGTCTATTAAATTTTAAAAGAAAAAAAAAATTAATTAGTGGGCTTAATTCTAATTAATTTTAATTAAATGAAATGATCCTAAGTCTACAAATTATGAAAAAGGCTTTATTAATGGGTTGAGTTAAGTCTAAGTTAATTTTATTTAACTAAAAAATGGGCCTAAAATTTAAATTAACCTAAATGGGTCTAAGTTAATTAATTAAACCTAAATTTAATTTTAAAGGCCTATTTTATTAGTGAGTTAGACATACACGTGGGCTTGGGGCCCAAAACAAATAAAAATAAAAAAATAAGCCCAAATAAAAATAATAAAAAATAATAAATCAAAAAACAAACATTATAGAATTTTTCTAACCCTAATTTTAATTACATACAACCTAAAATTAATCTAAAGCCAAAATTAATTTTAATTGAATTACCAAATGAAACCTAATTTACTAACCAATTAAAAAAAACACATATGCGTATGATTCTACTATTCCTACTATTGGGGCTATTACAATAATCTACTGAGAAAAAAAAATAAAATTAACTACAACCCCAAAAAAATACAAAATAAAATTACGAAATAAATGAATAAAAAAATCATAAAACTACGTTCAAATACAAAATTTAATCCATGGCATTCCATGGATCTTCATGGATCTTGTTCACCACCACGGATTCAAATCATCCCATCCAAAATCATAAACACAAAACATAAATAAAGATTAGTAAATAAAAAAATCAAATCAAATCAAATCAAATCAAATCAAAATTAAATAGAATAAAAATAATCAAATAAATAAAAAAAGAAAGGAGTAGAAAGAACTAATTTAATGGATGCAGTATTAATTCTCCTTAGAAGGTGATCACCATTAATGAAAAGCTTGTGGCTTTTGCTATGTTTGTCTGTGATTTTGATTTATTTGGATCTGATTTACGGCTAAAACTTGAAAACAAATACGTAAAAAATAAAGAAAAGTGGGTGTCTTTTGGTTGACGACTAAGAATCAGAAAGAGGTGGAGAGAAAAGAAAAGAAAAACCCCCCTCCCCTTTACGTGAAAAAAAATCACGTATTTATAAAGACACCATCCTATAACCCTAATCTGATTACAGGATAAAAAAAATTTATTTTAATTATTTATCTATATAAAAAAATATATATTTATCACTTTATTTATTAAATAAAATAAATGTATTTATCAAATAAAAATTAATCAAAATTTATATATAACTAACAAATAAATAAATAAATAAATAATAAAAATACAAAAAATTCGTAAAAAAAAATTCGAAAAAAGTTCATTTCCGGTCGAAAGTTTGAAAAAAAAAATTATGTAAAAGCTAAGTAAAAAAACGGAAGATGGCCACATGGCCATCTCTTTGTCTCTTTTTTTTTTTTTGAAAACTTAATTTTTTTTAAATCTATTTTAAATAAAAAAAATTAATAATAACAATAATTAAAATAAAAATAATGTTTCCTAAAAATAATTTACAATTTAGTTCTAAACCAATAAATCAAATCCAATAAATCTAATTTCACAGTTTATTTTCATCATCGGGTCCTCTGTCGCATCCATGCTCTAATTATCCCGAAATTGGGTGCTTACACTTATACTTGTAAAACTTTTTTCTAGAAAGTAAGCTAGAGTATTTATGCATAATTTTGCTCAAAATAGAGCTCTCATCATCATCATCATCATCATCATTATTATCATTATCATTATTACATTCATAATTATCACAAGATGAGTTAGAAATAGATGATACCTCTTTTTTATCTTCAAGAGCCATGAAGAACAGGTTGGCCACTTCTTCTTGTTCATCTTCCTTCTCGGATTCAGAGGAGTCATCCTAAGTAGCTTTGAAGGCCTTCTTCCTATCCTTTGCTCCTTTGTTCTTGAATTTGAGTATGGGGCACTCACTTCGGATGTGACCGGTTTCTTACATTCATAGCAAGTAACTTCTTTTGTTTTCTTCTTACCATCTCCTTTATACTTTTTGTTGTCTCTAGTTCTTGAGGAGTGTTGTTTTCTCAAGAACTTTTTGAAGTTTCTTGTAAGCATGGCAATTTCATCATCTTCTTCACCAGAATCTTTAATGTTTTCTTCTTCACTATCATTTTGTGAAGCTTTTAATGCAATGCTTTTCTTCTTGTCTTCCTTCTCTTCTTGCTCTTCACCTCTTTACTTTATTGTAAGCTCATGGGTGAGAAGCTTTCCAATAAGCACATTGATTGAGAGAGTTGAGAGGTCTTGAGCTTCCTCAATTAAAGCAACTCGAGATTTTCAATCCTTCTTAAGTAGGATTCTTAGAATCTTGTTGTTTACTTCTTCCTTGGAGAAATATTTTCCAAGTTTCTTGAGGGTTGTGAGAAGAGCCATGAGACAGTTGGTCATCTCTGTGATAGATTCTTGTGACTTCATTTTGAAGAGTTCATACTCATACATGTGGAGTTGAACCTTCTTGCTTCTAACTTGTACGTTGCCTTCATAATGGTTTTTCAAGGTCTCCCATATTTCCTTGGCAGAAATACAATATTAAAGCTTACTAATTTCTTCTCTTGTCATGGAGGATGCTATGGTGATCATAGCCTTTTTGTTCTTGATGTTTTCTTCCTTTTGATCATTGCTTCATTCATCTCTTGAAAGAATAGTGACTACACCATCTTTGGTAGCTTTAGGAGGTTCCCATCCTTTTAGGGCACTTTCCCAAAGTCTAGATTCATTATCTAGATATAGCTCTATTTTGAATTTCCAATTTGGATAATCACTACCATCAAAGAAAGGTCTAAGAGAGGAGGATTTTTTATTTTAACTTCCCATGATCTTGTATTCTAGCAATGAAGTTCCTAAAATTCAAGCTCTGATACCAAATGAAAATGCCCTAGAGGGGGGGGGGGGTGTGACTAGGGCTATCGAACAAAAATCAAAACTTAAAAATAAATAAACAAAAATGAAAGAATGTTGAGAAGGAAGAATGATGAACATAAGAATTTAAGGAGTTTGGATTCTCAACAATCCTACGTCTCCAGCTAACTTATCCCTAAGTTAGGATTTTGAATTACCACAATTTATTCCCTTAGATTGATTTTTACAACTTGAGTTTTAGGCTTAACTCAAACCTTACACAAGTGTTTTCAAGGATCACACTAAAACCAAATTCCCAAGTGTTGTAATGGCTAAACACTTAAACCAATTCCTTTAGAATAGAATCTCACTTCCCTTTTATTAATCCCCAGAAAATAGAAGAGTAAGAATTTCTATTCTAATCACTCACCAACTCTCACAAGAGTTATATAAAGATAAAGAAAGTTTTGAGAGAATTTTGAGCTTAATTGAATGCTTGAAAGTGTATAAATGATAAACAAGTTTCTTAACCTCTAAATGATCTTCAGAGGTTGTATTTATAGTTGAACAATTCAATTATAGTTGTTAGAAATAATAATTTTATTTCCAACAAATTCAAACTTCATTTGAATGAAATTTGGACTTTTAGGCTATATTTTCTCTAGTCTCGGTCATGATCACACTGATCCCAGTCAGGATATTCAAAGATATATCTGTTATAGCTGTTATATTTGAAGCCTAAGTTGGTCCCAGTCATGACCACATTAATCCTGGTTGGGACCTCACTGATCCTGGTCATGACATTAGCTCGGGATATGTTCTGGAGGATTTCTTCAATTTGGTGCAATTTTGGTCCTGGTTGGGACTTGCATAGTCCTGATCAGGATCATGACTTTTAACCATTGAATATAATAGAATCAGCCTAAGATTTCTTCATGAAAGTTGTAGGTATTTGTCTTAGATTTCTATATCACTTTGAATCATCTCATTTGGACCTTTTTAGCTCAAGATATTATTGAAATACTAAGAGCTACTCAAATAAAAAAGAAAGCTATATATGCTGATTTTAACTGAAGATTTCCAAACCCAAATGAATTTAGATTTTGACAAGTAAGATTAATTCAGAAAGCTTAAGATGTCTACTTCAAATATCAAGAAGATAATTTTCTCATTATAATGCTTTAAGGATGTCAAAAACCTTCTTTATTCTCAGAGGTCGAATTCTTTGATAATTCTTCACTTTGAGTATCCAATTGAGTCCTAACTTATACACACTTAAACAAACAAAGTTAAATACTCAAAATTAAGTTTTTTAAGATTAAAATTAAGATTGATCATTGCTAAGGTCAACAGATCTTAAGGTCGATTGGAGAAAGGAAGTCAAAAAATACCTTAATAACCCATCACCATTGGCCAAATGCCAAATTAGAGTATTGGTGACCAAGATACTGTTAATCGATGGAGAACTATACAAAATATCTATCTCTGGGGAACTTCTGAGGTGCATCAGCCTGAAGGAAGTAATGTTGGTCATGGTCGAGGCTCATAAGGGTATTACAGGCGCACATCAAAGAGGGAGGAAGATGAAATGGTTAGTATGGCAGTACGGATACTTTTGGCCAACCATGGAGAAGGATTGCAATGATTATGCCAAAGGGTGTGAAGCTTGCTAGAAGCATGGACTGATCCAGCATGTTCCAGCTGAGGAATTGCATTCTATCATCAAGCCTTGGCCGTTTAGAGGATGGACGATGGACGTCGTTACGAAAATTTATCCCCCATCATCCAAAGGACATGGTTTTTTGTTGGTTACCACAGACTACTTCATGAAATAGGTAGAGGTCATTTCCTTAAAGACTGTTAATCAATAAGCAGTCATCAACTTCATCACTAAGCATATTATACATCGCTTTGGGATTCCAGAGTCTATAACCACGGACCAGGGCACCATGTTCACAGGAGAAGAAATTTAATCTTTTATGAAAAACTATAAGATTAAATTACTCCGCTCATTGCCATACTACGCCCAAGAAAATGGTCAAGCTGAAGCCACTAACAAGTTAATTAAAATGGTGATTCAAAATTCAATAGAAGATATTTCGTGAATATGGCATGAGACCTTATCTGAGGTACTTTAGGCATTAAAAACCAACCAAAAATGGCCACAGGCACATCTTCCTTCAAATTAGTGTATGGCCATGAAGCCATGTTACCGATGGAGCTAACGCTAGCATCTCTAAGGAGATAGGTCCACTCAAAGCTATAGGCCTCAGAGTATATTGAGAGCATGTTATTGTAACTGGAGTAACTAGATGAGGAGAGACTATTGGCGTATGACCGAATAAAGGTCCAAAAGAGAAAAGTTGAACGGGTATCCAATAAGAAAGTCAGACACGAGTTTTTCAAAGAAGGAGACTTAGTCTAGAAACTTATACTACACATCGGACATAAAGACCAATCTACTGGAAAATGGAGTCCAAATTGGGAAGGTCCCTTTTCAGTAATTCAAGAATTGAGGGGGGTTCCTATCTACTAGCTGACAAGGATGGTGTGCCACATGTTAGACCGATCAATGAAAAATATTTGAAAGCTTATTTTCCATCCATATGGGATGGGATAAATCGGTTATATTTTGACAAACCTAGACAAAATTATTGAAGTTAGCTTATACTGATCAAGACTGATTAATTGTATTCAGGCCAGTCATTATTATGTAATTAAAGTCGACTTAATGTTTCGAGTCAATTTATTTTGATAAAGTTTTGTTATGTTGTTTATTCATTTTTTAAAGTTATCTAGCCAATGTCCTATGTGTAAGGCCGATAAATTATTTATGATCGATTATGCACATCGGTTTATATAAATTACTGTCACTATAAATATGGTATCGCAAAGCATCAAATACATTCAAAACAAAAGAGAGGATATAAGCAAAACAATGATATTAAATATATCAGGCCATCCCCCAGGCCAATAAAAAAATTACCATAATATTCAAAACGGCTACCAAGGCCAAACATTCAAATATTCAAGAAATTGTTCTGTCGATGACAACTTGACCGATTAAGTTATTTTTGCTTTAAAGACATCAACAAACTCTGACAAAGCACTGGTGGAATTCTGTTGGTCTAGCACGATTGAATCCTTTTGCCCTTATAATTTAGTGATTTGAAGACTTAAGTTCTTTCTTTTCTCCTGAATCTCTTTCATCCGAGCGTCGCGGAGCTGTGTCTGTTCCACCCATCTCTGCTGAGCAGCTTCAAAATTAGCCAGATCAGCGTATATTTTTTCAATGTTGATTTCAAATTGTCCACCTCCTTCTTAAACTTCTCAAGGGGTTGGACTAATGTCAAGGATGATCCACCTCTCTTGTTTGATAGCTTCCACAATCAAGACCGCCTCCTCATCCAACTTTTGTTTCTTGGTATCCTTCTCTGCTAAGCCAGATATAAACTTATCGACTTTACGATATTGGTGATGAGGGTAGGCAAACTCTCATAAAGATTATCAATAATGGATTTATGGCCGATAGTGATTTCTGGACACTTCTGAGCATTTTTGTGAAGATATTCCAGTAGTCTAGGGGCCCGATTATGGTTGCTATCATCAATGAAGAAGTAAGAAGGGCCAAGATCTCCACCAAGTCCTTGAGCCCCCGCTTTACCTCCCTGGATATTTGACCCTCTGAATTGGTCATCATGTCAGTAATATTGGCCTCTTCGTTATTAGATGGAGAGTGACCTCCTTCTGCCTCATCACCTTCAGCATCAAAGTCATTCAAACAGGCTTCAATCTCATCGAAAAGAGTGAATAACGAGCCCTGTCCATCTGAAAGTTAGAATAATGATCTAAAAGGTTGATAATCACAAAGAGGCTAGTACATGATCGAGCAGTACAGGCGTTGAAGAAGAAGCAGGAGGTAGAGAGGCCAATCTGATTAGATTGGTAATTGAAGAAACCTCGAGGGAGTGTTTTGAGGAACCCTCTATAGTAGCGGCATTAACAAGAATTGATTTGTCAACCTTCTCAAAGGACTTGACTGGGATCACAGCTTGGCTAGGAGAGAGAGTGAGGTCTTGGATTTTGGGTGTCTTGGCAACTTCTAAGGCCGATCTGGAGTTATTTTTCTTTGAAGGTTTCTGATGGGTCTTGGCTTTCTTCGGTCTTGGTTGATCATCAGGCACATCAACAGGCTTCTCTTTGATGTCTAAAAAAATAATAAATAAAAGAATTCATAGGGTAAGAATCAGTTCATGAGCAAAAATAATTATCTGATCATTTGATGAATGGATGCGCATAGGAGGAGGATGGCCGAACTATCCAAAGGGCCATTATAGGATTGCCAATAAAGCTACCAATAAAGCTTACTTTACTTCGCAGTCTGAGTTTAGAAATCGCAGGACCAGCGATGCTAAAAGGAGTTATGGGAACCTCAGAAGACCGATCAACGTAAGAGCATAAGCAAACGTCTAGATCGGTCACTTCGGGAAAACTAGTGCAAGTTTAGAGATATGTGGCATAATTCCCCAGTCGGTGTTCCCATAGCAATTCGGCCTTAACTTGCTCCACCCTCCTCCACATCTCATCTTGGTCTCAGTAATTGTACTTGTAGTGATATAAACTTTCAAAAGCATGAATTTCACTGATGAACTCACCTCTCGTCTTGGTTTGACCCTGCAAAGAAGAAGAAGCCTGATCATCAGTTAGTTCCCATTTTTGAATGCTCATCACTTCATCAAATGATAAGCAAAAGTGCTTAAAATAGAATATGTTCTAAAAGTCTATGAACGTTGGTGTCAAACAAGGATTGACAGATAAGGGGCATAGACGCAAGTTCTTTTTTATAACCTCATACACCTTAGCAAGTTACTCGTAGAATTCTAACTCCCCATAAATATGCCTACTGTAGAATGGGGAATTGCACAAGTAAATGATTGGGCAAGGGAGAGACTGTGTAAGCCCAAATTGTCTGGCAGCAAAGTGAGGATTGTATGTTTCAACACCGTACTTATTATTATGAGTGTCTAGATTCAAATCGAACAATAAGTCCCTATCAATGAGTATACTCTCCCAGGCCAATTGAACCTCTGGTTTAGGATTATAGTCATATAAGTCTTCAAACAGCCACGAAGGGCCAAAGCTTGTAAGGATGAACGGGCAGTGCAATGTATCTTATCGATCATAAGTGTTGTACAGGAAGTGGAAGAATTCTTGAAATGAGGAGTATTTACACTCAAAAGAGGATACCCAAGGGGCATAGCAACCGGTAGACTTGAAGGCTGGCTTTGGAGGCCGATTCATGATATTTTGGAAGTAGGCCATAAACTATACTTGGATCATCCAAGTCGGCCCAGGCCCCGACTTGAAATCATCCCTATCCTTATCGAGCACCAATTGATGCATGCCTTTATAAAACTGACTCAAGACAAAAGGGCCAAAAGCCAATTTTTGCCCGTCGGCCAAGGCAGTAGCTATGGGAAGGAACTCCTTGGTTACCTTTATTGAACTAGGGTAGCCTATGAATTGGCAGAGCCAGTATAACAACAAAGCAGCATATTCGGCCTTATCAGGAATAAGGGTTGACTTCATGTTCATAATGATAAAAGGACTGTAGCTTACGTGTTCCTTTTTAAAAGAGATATTATACTTGGATGTATCGGCCTTAAGTGTGGGACTGATCTCTTCACCAAAAGGTTGGAGGCCGAACAAAGTGGCCAGGTCTAGCAAAGTAATCATCATTAACCCTCCTTTAAACATGAAAGCATTGCTAGATGGAGACCAGAAAAGTGACATGGCCGACATCAAAGGTTTGTTAATCGGTATCTCAGTTCTAGAGAATTGGAGTATGTTGTAAATGCCTATTTCTTTCCATAACTGAGAAAATGAAGCTTCCATATGAGTATGTCAAACTAGAAACTCTTTTAAAGGATTTGGCCAAGACCTAATTGGGATGTTCTTATTCCATAACAACATGTCATTAAGTATATTGAACTTAGGGGGATTGTTCTTACTAGCAAGGGGAATAAACTCATCTACCCACTTATCGTCCTCAACAAGTACAAGGCCTAAAATACTGTCATGAGGACACTTGGGATATCTGAATAATACCTCTGATGTAGCGGTGGAAAACTGGACGATGTTGTTAGCCCTTTCCAAGCGGGCAAGGGGATCGGCCTTGTGGTCGATTGGTGAAGATGCTGCCTTCTTTGATTTGCCCATTATGATGTCAAGCTGCAAATAACAAAGAGTTCGGTCAAAAGCATAATTGACCAATTGAACCATGCTAGAAAAAAGGAAGACAAGAGACATACCTTTGCGAGGATCCTCAAACGATGAAGAGTTAAACGTTGGACGCTAGAGACAGAAGCTCTGAAGTGAGAGAAAGTAATCTTTTACAGCAAGTGGGTCAAATGATTGGGACCTTCTCCCTTTTATAGGTATAATTTCGGGCAAATAAAAAGACACGACGATTGACGAAAATGCCCTCATTCAGGAGGTAAATTTTTAACAGGCGCTCACATGGGCTTGTCGCCGTTGGATAAGGCCTTTTAGGCCAAATAGGATATGCAGAATCAATCCATCAAACCCGAGCCTCAGTTTTGATCCTGGGGGGCATTGTTTGCACCAGCCCAAAATGGCCCAAGACATACATTTAGAACCAAAAAAAATAGACCAAAACCCATCTCATGGAGCCCACTTGACATTCTGACTATTGCAGATGGTTAGTGGTGGTCAGTACTCGTTTTTGGGGAAGTCATATTCATGCCTTCATTCAAGTCAATTATGAAAGTTTGCCTTAAAGTGAATTAGGAAAGTCGATTGTTTTCTTTCGCCCAATTAGGTAAATTTTATTTTGATTTGTTTCCTTAAGTTTATTTAGGAAGACTTTTGATTGATTTTTATTTCCTTTTTTAGTCGGACTTCAGGGCTTATAAAAGCCAAAGCTATTGTATTGTAACAGCTATCTACACATTTTTACATAATACAATTTTATCATTTCATTTTCTTTCTGTTCATTCACTTCACATTTGGTAAAAAAAAAAAAAAAAAGCTTTTTCCTTTTTTTAAACATTATCTAATTCTCGTAAAATATATTCTTAATTACTTAATTACTAGTAGAAAGCTTGGTTTTGTAGGGATACCTGGATTCGACGAATCTTATTTACCCAGATGGATAGGATACGGGTTCGGGTCGCTTCTGATACTGAACCACTTCCTAGGTTCCAATTCCGCTACAAGTCCGCCGCAGCTGGTGAAGTTTGAAGCTTTAGATGTTTACTATTTTTAATTTCAATTTTTTCTTTGGAAAGCTTATCGGGGTCTTGTCAATAGTTACAGAGAACAGAGGTTTTGGGTCTTTCTTTGGCAGCTTTCTCAACTGCACTTCCTTATTTTGGAAGATTTCTCAAGGTTGATAATTGTTTTTTTTTTTTAATTCTGCTGTTGCGATTAAATAGTTGTTCTTCATTTTTGTTGGCCTGAGTGTTTGCAAAATATTGCAGGGTGCTACTCCGGTGGACCAGGCAGCTCTTCCTCAAGGAGCTGAGCAAATTTGCGTAATGTCAGAAAATGTCTCTGACACTCGAAAGGCGGACTTAGCTTGGGCAACCTATGTTTTATTGAAGAATACGAACACCATAGCTGTGGTGCGGTCATTTCCTATGTCTTATGAGATGATTGAGGGGTTGCTCCGTTAGCTGCAGTTGCTTTCGTTTCTTTCAACCACATGAAACTGTGAGGTTGTCAAAATACTTATCAACTGTGATAATTTCTTCTATGGATGATGACAGAGACTGAAATCAGGACCCTGTTACTTACATCCCTTTTGTTATCTTAGGAAATTTGGCAATGCCTTTTATTTTTTCCTTATAAAGAACAGTGAAGAACCTCCGTAATGTGCACTTCTTAACTTGACATTCTTAGAAATACTGTTTTCTTGTGAGCTCTAATTTGATTCTCATGTGACTGAAAGAAATTCTCACTGTGGAAATTATGATGGTTTATTTCAGAATCCAAACTCTGGCAGATGCTCCCCAGTGGGACTTGTTCACTTCTGGTAGAGCCTGTGCTTCTAGCAAGAGACCAAAGTTCCAAGGAGATGACTGAAGGTTTTGTTTTGTTGGCCTCAAGCATCGAGTATGCATATGGTGACAAGGATAGGAGTCTGGGCAAGAGCAGTTTTTAACAAATTTGCAATCAGTTCTTATTTTTTCATCACTAACCAGTGGAAGGGCTGCTTTCATTCTGTCAGTACATGAATGCCTGAGTCAAATGCTTGGGTTTTGCAGGTGCCAATTGAAGATGGCTATTCGTTTTCCGACTTTAATGCACTGCTAGCTGCGTTTGAACATATTAAATTTCATGATATTTCGCTGCCGGAAAGTTCATGCTCTTTCTTACTTGTTTCAATTATCTTGAAAGTCTGCCAGTAAACAAGTAATGTGCATACGTTCGACCATAACAGCAAGTGCACCAGGTGACTTCCCTCTGAAGTGACTGTGTTCTAACGTTCCACATCCAAGGATGGTATAATCTCCAAGGTTGCCAAAACTATTCCCACTTCTACTACAGGAGAATCTGAAAAAATGCTGTATGAGAGACATTGCATATATCTAAAAGCTTCTCTCAGAATTCCTTGGAGTTACAATGTATAGTTTTCGTTTTGGCAAATGCGACATCCCACTAAGAAGAAGAACTAATAATTATCTTTTCTTTTCTCTAATCTCTTGTCCAGATTCTAGAATTTTCATTTACAACCGGATTTCAGATAAAGTAACTGGTCGAGGGTGGAATGCAAAACATGGCAAATAAAATTGGTGGACAGCGGACAGCAAGAACTGGTGTTTTGTGGATTGTTGTTTGAGAATAAAGGTTCAGAAAGAATTTAGCAATTTTAGTAATTAACTGATGAAATTCCCAGCAAGTCACATTTACTGTTCTTTTTGATAGGGAGGCATAAATCAATGGGACCAATTGACTTAAATTACAGATTAAGGAAATGCAACGAGAGTTCTGGTCACAATCCAGGATTTTGCTTCCTTGTTATTTTGTGTCATTTGGTCCTTACGCAACACAAGTTCAAAGATCTCGGACAGCCAAATGATATGGTTTATTCGTGAATGAAGAAAGAATAGAAGAAGATAAATTCATTCTAACTGGGTCATTATAGGGAACAATTTCTTCTATACAATCAGTGTAGGAGGAATTATCCTACCAGTTTGTTAAATTACTAGGAACTAATGAAATAAAAAAGTTTTAACTTTTTAAAATCTCTCCTAAGTACTTAAAAAGACGAAAGATAATAACACTCTATTACATTAATAAACAATTAAATTGATAAAAATTAAAATCTAATAGCACATAAATGAGTCTATATGGTTTCATATTATTGATTTAACTTTTCAACGGTATATCATTATAAAATTCGTAATGTATAAAGGATTGTTGTCTTTATAGTTCAAACTTTTTTATTTTCATTAGTTGTTCGTAATTTAAGAAGTTAGGGAAGCAGAAATTCCTCTGCGGGGATTGTATAAAAAAAATTGTTTGCTGAGATTGGAGGAATTCCTCCTAATGCGTTTGTATAAAAAAATTGTCCCATCATAGGGGTGAGCATTTCGACAGTGATGAAAGTGGTGGAGTTCAAATTCAGTTACAGAAGTGGAAACTCTAAAAATTTCTTTTTGATTGTAGCAGGATGTAAATATTTAGCTTTCTTCTCTTTGTTTAACCACTAACTTGGCATCTCAAAACAATCTTCTTATGTTTCGATTCCAATCGCAAATCCAAAACTTTGAAAGTTGAAAGGGTTCATTAAATTACATTTTGTGGTGAATTGAAATATTCATGTCTTCTTGTTCATATGTTAACAAACCCTTCTTTTCGCTGCCTGATCATTTAATTGCTTAAATTTCCTTTCTCCAAAACTTTTCTGCAGGATTCTTCATCTAACTTGCAAGGACTAAGTTCCACGCTTAGATTCAAGAGCATTCAGCATCTTTACAAAAATTTTTCCAGGCCATACACCAGATTCTGCAGAAGTAACAAAGACAGAAATATCTATATCACTCAGAGTATGGGATGAGGGGTGAAGCAGGCAGAATGAAGAAAAAATGAAATACCAAGCAATCTGTTACCTTAAGACGGATGACCTTTCTGATAGCCAAGAGTAAGCCAGGCATGAGACATTGCACATCTGTGATATCTTGTTTGATAGAGTATACCTGTGGTTAACAGTCACAAGTAGTTTAATTACAATGATAGTAGAAATGGTACATTCAACGTTTTTAATGTTTTTCAATGATATCAAAAGGCAGGCTGGAAATTATACCTCTCCTGGGCCAGAGAAGTAAACTGTTGTGCTGGAGGGTAGCCCTGGTAGGACTAAGCTATGCACCCTAACACCATCTTCTCCAAGAACTTGGCCCCTAGCCTTGTGGTAAAAGTAGAATGAATCTTCTCGTCATAAAAAATGAGTAAACTATATATAGCTTTTGGCATTAAAGCAACTCTCATATTTGAGAAGTGTCTTCTTACCAGATTAGCTGTTGATAGATCTTCTTTATTGTAGATCCGGCCCAGGTTGGAGAGGTTCTTTGCAATTTGTTCTGCATCTGCTGATGGAATGTTCTGTGCATGAAAGACAATTTGAATGTGGAATCTAATGCTTCATCCATCCAGAGGGTTTGAAATAAATTGTATTTATGTATGAGCATAATTGACATATGCAGTGAGGATTCCATTTAACTTACAGCTCCATGTTCTCTTGATTCCACAATTTCTACATTGTTGTAGTGGAAGGAAGCTGAAATGGCAGCTTGCTGGAGGAGTATTGATCCTATGGATAAAGTGGGCGCAACCAGACAACCCTTTCGTTCATGCAGCCCAATTTAGAAAATGTCAGTAATTGAAGAAGAATTGTATGTCTATAGAATAACTATGAATTGAAAGAAAGAGTTTATCATAGTTTAACTGTGATAATATCTCACCCTGTGCTCACCATGCTAGCCTTCTCGCAGAGTGTAGCTAATGCAGCAACAGTATCTGCTTTGATTCGAGGCAGATAGACTACGCTTTTCATCCCAAATGCTGTTGCCTGAGTGAATGGGGGGAGTCCAAAGAAAGATGCAATTAGTTTTTGTCTTTAGAGATTAATACAAATTTATAGATATTTACTTTGTTAATGAAGTTGATGGAAAGACGATGAACCTGTTTCACATTGTCATAAACTGTAGAAGGATCAGTGAAATCAACAACAACCCCAGTTTGTTTTGACTGCAGAATTCCATAAACCATACATTTCTTATTAACATTTCCATCAAATGATTTATTTTAACATTGATAAGAACAGAGGAATTTCAATATGTTTTACCTGAGATATGGAACCTAATACCAAAGTAAGGTCATTCATTACGGGTATTTCCAAGGGCTCTTCCATGTCACAAACCTACTTCACAAAATATATAGATATGCAAAAAGGCAAAAAAAGGGAAAATAAAAGATACACTCAACTCAAATATCACTAACCATGCCAATATCTTCTCCAATAAAACGGGTGTCCACTGCACCTGCCACTTCCATACCTCTAGCTTTAGTCACTGCAACTACAGCAGCCCTCCCTATTTCCTTTGTTGCTCCATTTACAACTACCTATTACCACAACCAAAGAAAAACGTAAACTTTTTCTTTTTGCCTCCCTTTCATGTTGTAATGAAACAAGAAACAAGAAAAAAAGATGTACTAAATTGTTACCTTAATATTATTTTGGGCAGGTTGGGAAGAACATGAGATCATAAAGGGTTTAGCTTTGACATTGTGACAACTTGTATGAACTGTGAATTGAAAGTGGCAACTGAGAGCTGCCATGGATTTTCTTCCTTCAAAAAAAAAAAAAAAAAAAAAAAAAAGGAATTATGTTATGTAAAAGCTTTAGTAGTTTGTATCAGCTGAATACGGTGTACGCCCTATGCCGATAAGCTTCTTGGCCTAAGCACATGCTACAGCCACACTTTTTTATTTTCCTGAGACGAGATTTTCTGTCTCCTGTGAATTGATAGGCCTTGTTTGGAATTGGAGGTAATTATATGATAGTGACTGTGCCTGTCAGCTTGTGAAAAAACAGAAAAAAATCATGCTTTTTTTTTCTTTTTTTTTCCCTTAGTAATTCTCTAATGTTTTTGAAAAATTGCATAAAAAATCCTGAAGTTTTCAGAACTTGGAAATAAAATCCCATTTGATTTTTTTTGTCAAACTAAACCATAGCCTTTCAAATGTTAAGCAAATTTAGATTTCTGTCTCAAATAAAAATCCTATTCAGTTATTGGTTTGGTTAGTTAGCAACACACTCATCAAATGTGAGCCCCATTATTTGAATGGTTTCTAAAAAAAATAACACCACATTGGCAATCTGTTTAAAATTTTAAAATGGAGGGTCAAATTTCTTGACATTTGAAAGGTTGTGATTTAATTAAATGAAAAAATTGAATAAAATTTTATTTACAAATGCTTAAAATATTAAGGTTTCTATGTAATTTTTCCTTTTTAAATCATGACATATGAATAATTTTTAAAGAAAATGAATTATTAATCGTAATAATGTCGGTATAGTTGCAAATAATAAATGATTAACAAATCAATTGTTTTACATTTGACACAATTTATTTGTTGGTTTCTTCATTTTATATAGAGCAAATTACATTAACCTTTCTATAGTTAGGCTTAATTTACATTTTAAAATCTCCCGTTTTAAAATTGAATATTAGCCTCCTATAGTTTCAAAATCGAACACTTAATAATTTTTATTGATTTTTTTACAAAAATGACCATTATACCCTTATTTTAATATATTTTTTCCCTAACCTCATTACATATAATCCCCATCGTTTACCCTAAAATTTATATTTGAATAACAATGAGAATTGATGAAATTACTTTTAAAATATATATTTATAATTTTTTAAAAAATTTTTAGTTTATAAAAATCATTTATTAATATTTCTTCAAAATTTTAAAAAAAGTTTAAAATAATTTTTATAGAAATTTTACAATCAATCCATATACATTTAATAAAAAGAATTAAAAAATTTCTATAAAAAAATATTTTGAAAATTAAAAATTAAAAAATTTTTAGATCTACAAAAATTAAAAAGAATTAAAAATTAATAATTTTTAGATCTATAAATAAAATTTTTAAAAAATATATAAAATTTGGAGAAAGGTAAATGCTTGGGATTTGATGTAATAAGATTAGATAAAATATAATTTTTCAAAAAAAAAAGTTATAGAAGATAAGGGTATAATGGTCATTTTTTGCAAAAAAATCAATAAAAGTCTTTAAGTGTTTGATTTTAAAACTATAGAAAGGTTAATATTTGATTTTAAAACTATAGGAAGGTTAATATTTGATTTTAAAACAGGAGGTTTTGAAATGTAAATTAGACCTAACTATAGAGAGATTAATGCAATTTGCCCTTTTATATAGTAACAATCTTAGAGCATCTTCATTTGAGCAAAATTAGCTACTTTAAAGAGCCAAACCAAAAAAATAGTATCTAATACATTTTCTATATTTTTATTTTAGAGCAAAGAGTTGGTTTGGCTCTCTATATGTAGAGAGTCAAATTTTACTCTTTATTCTAAAATATTTTAATATCCTATACAAAATATTAATTAATATTTATCTATTTATTGAAAAGATTTTTCTCTTTCATCAAATGGAGAGAAATAATTAAACAAATAGAGAGAAATCTTATAAAAACAAATGAAGAAAAAAATTAAACATTAATGTTTATTGGATAAATCAAAATGAAGATTAAAAATATAAAGAGTCTATTAGAATTGTACAAATTTTTTCAATTTTTATATTTAAAAATTCTTTAAAATGTTCTTTATTGTACAAAAGATACACTTTAAAATAAAGAATTTTTTTGGAGATACTCTTAATATCTCAATTTGTTGAAATTATAATATATAAATATTTTTAAATTGATTATTTATTTTAATAAACCCATTTTAACTTATAAAAATAATATTATAACACCCCAAATAAAGTTAATATATTTAAATAGTTAGTATGCAAATTGAAGATCCAGACTGATAAATTTTTGTTTTTTTTTTTTGACCAAGACTGATAAAAAATATTAAATTTAGAGAATGCAAATGCATTAGACAAAAATTTTGTGACGATGACTTGCTCTAAAGGACCATGAAGCTTTCTTGAAGTAGCGAACTGGATAAAAGAGGAAAAGAAAAAGAAAATTAAAAAACAAAAAGCTCACAATTTAGAAAACTAAAAATCAGGAAAAGAAAAAAGAGAGAGAAAAAAGGGGTGCGATGAGAGGCCGCTTTATATACCTAGCGGGAACTTCAGAGATGGAGTGATCGGATGTCTCCGGTTAGCCTTTAAATACCAAGCGGGAACTTCAGATATGGAGTACACGGCTGTCTCCGGCTGTCTTCATTGTGTTACGTAGTCGGTGTAGGATCGCGCGGTGGCGACGCGAGCTGGTGTTTGAGGTGGAGATATGTTATTGGTTATCTGAAAGGTTTCTTATCAGACAAGGATAGGTCAGTTAATTTATTTCTTTCCTATGCAATAATTGATTGACACGTCATTCAATTAGATAAATTTCGCAAACTATGAAAATATATGGGTAGTATAGTCATTAAGATGTAAAATATGGTGACCTGTAAAGTTCTGGATGGGATCTGTTTTTTTGCCTGTTGAAATGTGAAAACAAAGGATCTTAAGCCATCTCGAACGCAGCACTATTTTTGGGAAAAACATAGGTTTTTTTTTTTTTTTCTCCAACCCATACACATAATTTTACGTTAATGAACATGCCAAATATATTTTTACGTTTGACATGTTCATTGAACATATTTTAAGGTTTTTTTTTATTTTTAAATTATATTATTAATTTTTAAGATATTTAATTTAATCTAATTTTTTATTGTATATACATTATTTTTTAATAATTTCGTTCAAAAATATTTATTTTATTTAAAATATTTTTTTAATATATATATATATAAATTATATTTATATGTATTATTAGTGGATGCATTTGTTAGAAGAATATAAATATAAATGTAATGTGGTAAGTGTTTAAAAATTATAATATGGGATATAAAAAAAGAATATACTGAGAATATTTTTTTAGTGTTAAAAGTGTAATAATTTGAAAAAAAAATACTGTAAAATTTGTATTTTGATATAAATTTAACACTATTTTAGTGTTAAGGGTTGAAGATGACCTTAGTTTGATGTTTACCCTGCAATGTTAAAGAATAGGGATTGGTCAATTACTTTTCTTTTCTATATTTCAAAAAAAATTCAAATATTTCAAAAACAATCCATATTATGTTCAAGCAATAAATAAAATTTAAATTTTTCGTATGAAATTGTATATGTGAAAAGAATAGACATTATGAAAGTTCTATTTTCTATGAATTTATCAATTTAAATTTTAAAATAGTTAATTTTTATAACTACCAAATATTTAAAACACCAGCTTAAAAAAACAAATTTCAAGTGAAAAGCACACTTTCAAGGCAAGGCAAATGAATTCCTACGACTTCATTTAAATTTAAAAAATTTAAATAAATATTAATCTAGATTTGTCTTGTAATTTTTAATAATATACCTACGGACTAATAATAGAGTGATTGATTTATATTTTTATTTTGTTTTAATTTAATATTGAATAAGAAGGGTATTCAGTTTTTCAATAATTTTTTTCACAATAAAATATATATTATTAATACATAAAGGGCATTACAATGAGAAAATAGCAAAATTTTACAGATAGAAATAAAAAAATATTACAAGAAACCACACAAAATCTTGCTTTAATATGCAACATAAAGAAAAATAAGAAGACAACAAGAACAGAAAATCTAAAGAAAGCCACAATAACACCGGTACGATGGTGTCGCATTAAGAGGATTAGCATATTGGTAATAGAGAAGCCCCAAATCTGAGATGGAGAGAGCTCCATCATCCTTAGAAAAAATATGAGTGTGGCAAAATCCATTATGCAAACTATAAAGAAACTCTTTGTTGACCTTAGCAATAATCAATCTTAATTTTGAGCATTTAATGTGTTTGTTTAAGTATGATTATAAGCACACGTACAACATTACTCTCAATGAAAACCAAGTCATAATTCAGCTCATGCGACTAAAGCACTACTTCTATGGTGACAGAAACCTAAACTAAATAGTAAGCTGCGACTGAAGCACTGCTTCTATGGTGACAGAAAGTCAAGCTGAACAGTAGGCTGCGATTAAAGCTCTACTTCTATGGTGACGACCCAACGGACATATTTTTGAATTTAAGAGACGTTGGAAAATAGTAGGCTATGACTGAAGCAAGGTTGCTATGGTAACAAAAAGCCAAGCTCAACAATAGGCTACAACTGAAGCTCTGCTTCTATGGTGACGACTCAACGGACATATCTTTGAATTTAAGAAAAGAGACGTTGGAGATATATTCAATGGCTCCAACAGCCATATTTTTGAAGTTTAATCTACATATGTGTGCTCTAGAGTTGTGATAAAGAAGAATATACATTACATTACTCTTTGATTATCAAAAACTCTTTAAGCATTCATTAAGCTTCATTTTTCTTTCTATCAATATTCATTGTATTGATTAACTCTTGTGAGAGTTGGTTGTGTGATATAAATAGGACTTCATCTTCATCTAATTCTTGGGATAGATTAGAAGGGAAGTGAGGTATATTTCTAAGTGTTTTGTCCATTAAAACACTTGGGATTTGGTTTAAGAGTGAGCCTAGAAACTCTTGTTTGTAAAGCTGAAAGAGTGAGCCTTAAACTCTTGTGCATTTTCAATCTTGTGAATAAGATTGTGGGTGATTGAAAATCCTAACTTGGAGATAAGTTAGGTGGAGACGTAGGATTGTTGTTGAATCTGAACCCCTTAAATCTTTGTGTTCATCATTCTTCCTTCTCTAATCTTTTTTAATTTTTGTTTATTCCTTAAATTCATTTTTTATTTTTCTAAAATCCTTCCCTTGCCTTATTCATCATCCCCCCCCCCCCCCCCAAGCTTAGGAGGAGTGA
>CATIWM010371008.1:0-13739 GCA_949671775.1 Mallotus repandus
ATTAAGCAAATATAATTTAAATTATTAAGCATTAATATTAATTAAATAAATATTATTAAATATAATTTTAATTTGATGATAAATTTTGTAGTTTTGAAGTAAATTAATACTTGTATTAAGTAAATAAAACTTTAATTATAAATTATACATGTTATATGTTGAGCTCGTCAAATACGAACCGAGCTGAACTTGAGCCAGACTTTTAAAATTTAATAAGTTTGAACTCGGCTCGAGTTCATTAATTTTTAGACGAGCCGAGCTTGAACTTTTAAAAGTTCAGTTCAGCTCGATTACGCCCCTAGTTTAAACCTTTTCCTTTTACATGTGCCCTGTTCAACTGACGTAATGACAAACAATCCCGTCCCTAAGCGATCAGGTCATAGTTATATGTTTTAATTTAAGGATGATATATCTAGCCACATTTTTTCCTCTTTTTTTCTCTCAATTCTTGGTTTGCATGTAACTTTTATTTTAACCACCGTCGATCATTTTTCAATCAATGGTCTATTAGATTGCTATTTTATCTGTTTTATTTTATTTCTTTACATTGAATAAATATAAATCTTTCATCTATTTTTTTTTCTTATTTTGAATCTTTCTTCATAGAGTTCTTACCCTTAGTAGGATTTCTATGATTTTTCTTTATAGAATTTGGATATCTACTTATTATAAATTTTTTATTGGTATTTTTACGGACTTATTCAAAGATCAAAGAGTTAATTTATAGTTAAATAAAGCCACTAAATAGAGCATACAGATCATCGAATTATAAATAAGAAGAATTCTATTAATGTGATTAAAAAATAATAATAATAAAATTTATAATTTTTATAATTCTTGACTATATTGTTATTTTTATTATTATTTTATCAAGAAGTAAATGACAGGTTAATCATTTTCTAAAAAAAAAAAAAAAATTGAGGATGATATATATGAAAATTTAGTAATTGGTTGG
This sequence comes from Mallotus repandus, assembly GCA_949671775.1. Lineage (NCBI taxonomy): Eukaryota > Viridiplantae > Streptophyta > Magnoliopsida > Malpighiales > Euphorbiaceae > Mallotus > Mallotus repandus. The sequence continues at coordinate 956 of CATIWM010371008.1, forward strand.
ACAACGGACAATGATGGACAAAGGTGGCCTACCAATTACACCCATAGTATGATGTATAATTATTACATTGACAAAAGTAGCTATACCAATACTTTTCAATAAAATAAAAGAAATGAGTGAAATATTCTACCTAAAAATAATTAAAAATGTTGAAACGAAAAATAAAATAAAATAAAATAATAGGCATTTAAGTAAATAAGTTAAAAAATGGAGACAATCTCGTAGTGACTTTGACAAAACTATCCTCGCTCACTCGCTTGGCTTGACGACTGCTGCTGCCTGCTACTGCTAGTAAAACATGTTTCTTCCACTTGTTCTTTAGCAGTTATTGTTTGCGTTTGCTCACAATTTCCCGTTAAATACGACAGAAATAGCAGCAGCAGCTGCTGGTGGCTCACGCAATCCTTCTTCAACCGAAACCTCCTCCTTCATCATCATCATCGTCATAAGCTTGAACACTTTGATTTCTGTTACTTCAGGTATATAGGTTAAAATTGAACTAGTTATTTTAATTTTATATAGATGATGTAATCTTTTATCCATATCTTTCTTTAATTTTTTTTTTCTCATGATCGTTGGATATAAAGTTGAAGGCTGGGTTTGCCTGGGATGGGATTGTACTGTATTTTGTGCTATTTGGGTAATTTTTATTTTTAATTTTGCTTGGCGTGCAATAAAGAATTTGAGAAGTGGTAAGATTTAGTGATTGATAAGTGAAGTCATCTACTTGGCACAAAAGCATAGCCAGCACAAGTTTCAATAGCTTAACTAATTGATATTGTTATGCTTTCTTTTAATTAAGGGTTGCATCTGTTTGTCTCTGTCGCTTAAAGCCCCTTGTTTTCATGTCAAATTACTCAAATTTAGTTCATACATCAGCGGATGCTGTCAGTTTTTAGACACCATTCCAGTTTTCTGATGCTGCAACAAAAAATTAATAATGATAATAATAATAATGGATGCTCCAAGTGAATGGTTTTATTTTTTTTCTGTTAGGGGGCTGTATTTGGGTTGGAAGCCTATTGATTTTTGGGTCTTGAGAACTTGCTTGCATGATTTTATTTTTGATTGAAGAGATTGTGATGCTCATTATGTAGAGGTTTATTTCCTTTTAACTTGATTTCTTCATTTCTGATATTTGATTAATCCATACAACTGTAATACATCTGGGTTTAAAGTTATTTAGATATTTTTTTTCTTACTTTTGTTTTTAATATGTCCGTACTCTTTAAAATTCTTCCTTAAATTTGACATGCTGGATGCTTTTAAAATTCTAGGCCTTTTTTTTTTTCAAAAAAATTTCTGATTCCTGTCATACCTTGCCGAATTTAGGATTGTTCAAACTGGTAAGGCAACTAGATGTGGCGAGCAGCTGAAGATTTTGTATTATGTCAGTAATTTTGTGGGAGAATGCGTCATTGCTGCATGTGATTGCAGTTGAAGTCTCTTTTATGGGTTGTTTGTATGCGTGCTTCATGCAATCTTCATGGTTTTGGAGGTTAATCCCAATTAGGTTGACCTAAATGGAGAAGCATCCAAACAATAGTACAATGGAGCAATCAGATATGCATAAACAGTTTCAGTACAATGCCAGGGAACCTGGACGGGAGGGATTCCAGCCTGCATCTCAGCAATTTTTTCTAGAACCTACAAGCAGCAGAAATGCTACTATGAAACTCCCTGACGTAAATGTGTCAGAAGTTAAACCTGTACTTAATTACTCCATACAGACAGGCGAGGAGTTTGCTTTTGAATTCATGCGTGATAGAGTTAACCATAAGAAGCCTCTCATTCCAAATTCTCTGAGCAATCCTAGTCATGCAGCAGGTTTTATGGAACTAAAAGGCATTTTAGGCACTAGTCATGCAGGGTCCGAAATTCACTCAGATATTTCAATGCCCTCTGCAGTAGATAAAGGTCCAAGGAAAGGTGAGAGAAGTAATTTTTCTTTGTATGAAGAGACCAGCAACTATGGTTTAATTCATTCGGCACCACAAAGTTCAGCAGAATATGAAGGTCGAGAACTGGTGCATGGTTTTACATCTTCATTGGCCTCTGATAGCTCATCCAGAAAGATCAAGGTTCTCTGCAGCTTTGGTGGAACAGTACTACCCCGTCCTAGTGATGGAAAGCTCAGGTATGTCGGTGGTGATACACGCATTTTACGTATATCTAGGGACATTTCTTGGCAAGAGCTTAAGCAGAAAACTTTAGCAATATACAACCAACCTCATGTGATAAAGTATCAGCTTCCTGGAGAGGATCTTGATGCGTTGGTTTCTGTTTCATGCAACGAGGATCTGCGGAATATGATGGATGAATGGAATGAATTTGATGACACAGAAGGATCACAAAAACTTAGGATGTTTCTGTTTTCCATGAGCGACTTGGAGGATGCTCAGTTTGGTCTTGGCTGTTTGGAGGGTGATTCTGAGATTCAGTATGTAGTTGCTATTAATGGCATGGACATGGGATCCAGAAGAAACTCTATCCGGCATGGTTTGGCAAGCTCTTCAGGAAATAATTTAAGTGAACTAGATGGATCAAATATTGAGACGAGTCAGGCAGAAACTGCCTCTGTTGGAATTGGTACTTCAGCTTTGAATAGCAATTTTCAGTCTGCTCAACCAATTATTCAAACTTCCTTCAATTCCTATGAAACACATCCACAGTTTTATGATCAGGCCCAGATGATAGACAGTAGGGAAACTAAGCAATTCCTTCCTCAGTATCATGGTGATTCTTCTAATTACTCCCCTTCTGAAGAAATTCCCCATTCAACCTCCCTTCATGGGCTTATGAATCAACAAGGAGGCTTTAATGAAGGACAGTCACACAGTGGCTTTCAGGTGCAGAATTCTCAGGCACTGGCAAAGGAGGTGAAGCTGAAATATGATGGTTCACTATGGCATGAGATTGATATTGACAAATCCCATCGCCTAGAAAAGGTTTACACCCCTCCAATGGATGGTGAAGCATCAATGCCAGTTGCTGCACAAGAAGGAGCTTTCCATTCTCTGCCCTCAAAACATAAGGGAAAGCATCCAGAGTCTGAAACTGTCTCCTCTTCTGTTGATGCGATTAATACACTGCAGTTTCCTAAATCTTGTGAAGATGATCAATGTTCCACATCTAGGAGTACAATTGGTCTGGGCTGTGCTGATTCTGTTTCTAATTTGATTGACTTGAACTACGTTGAACCATCTGTGCCTCCACAAAGAGTTTATTATTCTGAGAGAATACCACGGGAACAAGCAGAGCTGATGAATAGGTTATCAAAGTCTGACAATTCACTTGGTTCTCAGTTTCTTATTTCTCATTCTCATTCTGATATTGCTGAACAGAGGTCAATCATAGAATCAGCTGAAAATTCCATTCAAAGTAATATGGCTCCCAATGCTGAACACCCCAGGCCACCCGCTGAACCATTCCCTATAGATTGTCAACCTGTTATTGATGGGCTTGCCCAACTCCAAAAGTACAAAGAACTTGCAGATACAGTGTCTCAGATGAATAGAACAGCAATAGATTCTCAAGATGTTATACAAAGTGGGTTCAAGCTTGCTCTTCCAGATGATGTACATGGTAAAGATTCTGCAAACAGAGATACAGTGCCTAAGGCTGACTATGCTTACACTGCTGGTAACCACAAGAAAGTCTCCACTCAGGAAACATGGGAAGCTAATCCTGTTGCAAACCAAGTAACTTCTCATTTGCACCATAAAGATCCTGTACCTGATCAGCCAGGGCCTAAATTGGGTGAGACAACAGGTAAAGATTTCACAAGTAACAGTAATCTTGGACTTTCTCACCCAATTTCTTTAACAGAGAGTTCACCTAATAATGCTTTTACAGGACTGCCCCGTATTCTTGCAGCAACAAAGACAGCAGATATCAGCATTGATATTAATGACCGATTCCCTCGTGATTTTCTTTCTGAAATATTCTCCAGAGGGTTACAGAATGAGGACAGGGTTGCTGTTAGTCCAATGCACAATGATGGAGCTGCCGTGAGTGTCGTCATGGAAAATCATGAGCCTAAGCGCTGGTCATATTTTCAGAAACTGGCACAGGAAGAGTTTGTTCAAAAAGATGTTTCTCTTATTGACCAGGACCATCTTGGTACCTCATCTTTAACTGCAAAAGTTAAAGGAGATCAGAGTTCCCATCATTTTGCTCCTTTGACAACTGAGGGAGTTTCGATGGGCCATAAGTATGCCCAACTCAATTTTCATGAAGACAGCAATCAAATAGTTTTACCAGGAATGGGAGCAGCTGAATCCACAAGTCTTTCAGGTTTTGATCATTCCCATTTGAAGGGCACTGAAAGTACACAGTTTGGTGCTGTGATAGAGAACCTAAAATCTCCAGAGTCACGCTATGAGGTATCTTTTTGAATTATTTGATTTGAAAAATGATTTGTTGCTTGCTAAGTGATATTCTGATGCTCTTAGGGTGGGAAGTTAGATAACAAGAACATTGGCTTGCCTCCTGTTGGTCCATCTCTGGCGGAGACCTTGCAGGTATGGTTCTCATAGATACATTTAGATTCTTATGTGAATCTCTCTCTCTCTCTCTTGTCTTTTAAAGAGATGTTTTCTTAGGCATGCATAAGCAACGTTTAACTATCAAAAGAAGCTGATTCTTAACTCTATCTGCAAAGAAAAGTTCTTTATCTGACTCATGTTTTCTTCCTGAAGTTTTAGGATCAATTATTTTTTCTCTTCAAGTCATCTTAACTGCAGTTCTGCTCACTAATTGTCAATATCCAAATAATTAGAGTAAAACTGGTGGTTGATTATGCTAGCAATTAATTTTTCCAAATTAATGGTTTTTCTTTTTTCCTCCTCCTCCTTGCAAAGATAAACACTGCACATCCTAACTCAAAGTACATGTCTTTCCTACTGATTTTACAGTGTATATTGTGTTTATGTTCCATGGGTTATGAGGCCCACAGGACCATTTCCTGTAGATGAGGATTTTAAAATTATAAAAAGAGTGATACAAATGGTTAGACCTTGCGTTTGTTCTTCAGATGTAGTATTCAAGCATCTTGATACCACTGCAACATTTTTGAGATGTCCGTTTAAATATTTGGCCATGTCTGACTTGCTAAATAAACAAATGTGTATACACATTCGCCCAAGGATTTAGGTGTGAAACCTTATTATTTGAATCGGATAGTGCCTCTTGGCTATCAGAAGTTTTGCTTATTCTATGTCATTTGAATTTCTTCGTTTGCTTATCTGGAAGAATTGAACATATGTTTGTTCTTGCTTTCTGCTTGTTTTCTTTCTTTTGTTCTTTTCATCCTGTAGTTTGAAAGCAATTGCACTTACTTCGACCAAAATAAACCCTCTCCTCTGCTTAATTCATTTTTTCCTCTCTGGTTACATGTAACAGATCATAAAAAATGAAGACCTTGAAGAGCTGAGAGAACTGGGTTCTGGTACTTTTGGAACTGTCTATCATGGCAAATGGAGGGGATCAGATGTTGCCATTAAGCGGCTAAAAAAGATTTGCTTCACTGGTCGATCATCAGAGCAAGAGAGATTGGTAACTGTTGCTCCATGTTCAAATTTTCATAGAAGTAATTGATGCAATTGCTTTTCAAAAAAAAAAAATTGATGCTATTGCTAACTAGCTATATTCTCAGTATTTTATCATACATTAAACCCTTGACAATAAAAGCCAATCAAGGAAGGAACTTTATTTGTATTCTGGGGCTTCAGCTTGACTTATATTAGTTAAATTGACATCCCTCTTGCCTTTTTCATTAATTTTATTGTAAATAATCTTTATTCATTTTTATGCTTAGACCATAGAGTTTTGGCACGAAGCTGAAATCCTTTCAAAGCTTCACCATCCAAATGTAGTAGCGTTTTATGGTGTGGTGCAAGATGGACCGGGTGGAACATTAGCTACTGTGACAGAGTATATGGTCGATGGTTCTCTTAGGCACGTCTTACTCAAGAAAGAGAGGTAAATTATGCTTTTAATTCTTCCACTCTTGATTATTGCATTTCAAAATTTTAAAATTTTATTCAGGGGAGTGTAGCAGTTCTAGTTTTATTTTTCAACTTTGAAAGCATTTTGGCACTTCAGATTTGCTCAGTTGGCTTGCAGACTTGAAATCTCATGCGAAAGCAGTTGATTCCCTCTTGTTGCCCTGCTTATTTTCTGATCTTAAATTGGCAGGTATCTAGATCGTAGAAAGCGGCTTCTAATAGCTATGGATGCTGCATTTGGAATGGAATATTTGCATTCAAAGAATATTGTGCATTTTGATTTGAAATGTGACAACTTGCTGGTGAACTTGAAAGATCCCCAACGACCAATTTGCAAGGTAAGTTATGATGGTATAATAAAAGGTAACTTCTTATATAAAAAAAAAAAAAACCTGTAATTTTTGACAGAATGAATTCCCCAGGTTGGTGATTTTGGCCTGTCAAAAATTAAACGGAATACTTTGGTTTCTGGAGGTGTCAGGGGAACTCTTCCATGGATGGCGCCAGAATTGCTTAATGGTAGCAGCAATAAGGTCTCAGAAAAGGTAATGGTTTTCCTTCTTTGAAGTCATTTTCGAAAATGGCATTAGAGAAAAGGCAATTTTGTAGTTTGTATAAGATTATTTATCACTTAGATTTTGGGAAGTTATGCTAGTGACTGGATGGGATTATCTATTTTATTTCATAGCATGGAGTCACTGAAGATTTCAGCCTAATCTCTAGTTGTTTCTTCTAGTTTATCTGGAAGTTCCGCTAAGGGAAGGTTAATTGGAGTAGGTTTTAGCAAGCATGCATCATTTATTATTAGCTAGAACGAGCAAGATGTGAATTATAAGGTTGCCATGGCTCTTATTTTTTATGACCTTTGGGTTCTGAGTGCTTTTGTTTAATTATTTTTATTGACCCACAGGTTGATGTTTTCTCCTTTGGCATTGTCTTGTGGGAGATTCTCACTGGTGAGGAGCCGTACGCCAACATGCACTATGGGGCTATCATAGGTTCGATTACTATACTTCTTTTATCTGCATCACAAGAACTGCAGAGCCAGAGATACCAAACTCATACAAGTTTGTGTGCTGTGAAACTGATGAAAACCTAGAATAGCTTTGTTTAATTGTACATAACAATTGGACATCAGATTTCTCTGTACTGTGTGCATCTCTAAATACTTTCCTTGCGTGCAGGTGGAATTGTAAATAACACATTGAGACCGGCTATTCCAAATTTCTGTGATCCTGAATGGAAAAGGTTAATGGAGGAATGTTGGGCGCCTAATCCTGCATCCAGGCCTTCCTTCACTGAAATTGCTGGTCGTCTGCGCACAATGTCAGCAGTAGCTGGCCAAAGCAGGGGACATGGTCACAAGACACCAAAGTAATGGTTGGAAAATTCATTCTTTTGCCCATTGTTCATGATATTGACTTGTTGCAAAAGTGGTTTCATTCAATTGAGCACTCCAAAGGTGGACTAGTGCTATTACTATACTGTCCGAGATGCCAAATTAGTTGGGGTTTGTTGCGTGGATGTTTTGTTTCCTCCATTATGCTCTCTTCAGAGCTAAACCGCTATTTATTGTGATATTAAGCCATCCCAGTCTTCTTGTATCATATTAGGAGGAGGGAGAAATTGGCTTCCATAATCGTTTTTAAAATGGAGCTTGTTCCCTTTTACATGTATATGTATATTATTATACTTCCAGAATATTATAGTTGCATCCCCAGTCAATGACAGTTCAAAGTGGCAATGCGTACGTAGGTGCCCTTTGGTTTTTGCTGTGGTAATTGAGATGCATTTCTGATTTTCCGAGTGTTTATAAATAACGACACTGATGTATTGCTTTTAATTTGAACAAAGAGACGCTAGAAAGTTAAATTGCTGCGAACTCTTTAAGTGGAAATGCTACTTTTTTTGCTCTTTTCTTCTCACCTGCCCTTGACCTGTCAACCTTTGCAAGCAAAACACAAGTTCTTAGTTCTTGCCACCAAGGAAACTAAGATTGAGGTAGTGGAAATGCTACATGAGTGCATGAATATAGGGCAAGCTAAATCTCTCGCATTACGGGAGATTGTGTGGGATTGCCCATGATTTGATTAGGAGATGTCAGTGGTCAATCTAGAAGGTGCACGAAATTGTAATAGGATTATAATTTGCAATTTGCAATTTGCAATTGTGATCCAAGTAGAATAAATGAATATGAAACCCTAGGAAGAGAATTATGGAGAAGATGTATGTTCTAATATCTATGATTAGGAGGAACATTGGGATTATCATTATTGACAGGATAATCCACATTATTATACTCTAATACTTGGATTAAACCGTCATGGTGACTTTAGCATCCAAGTCCATCAGGAAGGAGGAGGAGCATTGTGCACTTGCCATGCAGATGCCAACATAATAGGCCTTCCTTTCCATCCAAGGAGCAGACAACCCTTTTCGCTGGCAAGAGTATAGCCATCACAGCCATAGACAGAGAGCATCATTCTTGCTTGACTCATGCACTTCAATCCCATTACTTGAAATCCAGCTCTGCCCAATTGTCTTCTCCACTGGTCTGCCCTTTCATGCCTTTCAACCCTTTCAGAACCTTCACAAGCTACAACGTTGCGAATCTCGTCTGCAAAGTGAAGCTTCTCTATCTTCATCCTTTGCTGGCTGTTGCGTGGAAGGCTAGCCTCTAGCGAATCAAAAATAGCTGAATAGTAATAAAGAGATTCAAGAAATCTTCCAAGAAAGAAGGGTCCATTATGGTTTGCATCTTGTTCCACCACAGTGAGTAATGTTGGACCTAGTTTCTTGATAGCTTGGAGGATTGCCTTGAGGGACCCTCTACTCTCTTTGACAAATTTGTGCAAATGCATAATGCTATTCACAAATAGTTCCTCACCTTCTCTCAAGTTAAGATTCTCTCTAGTTAAAAGTGATGGAGTAACTGGATCTGATATCATGTTAAACTCCAAAGAAATGCCTAATGAGCTAGCATCCTCTGCCAGAACTTTCATGCTAGCTTCAAGCTCTAACAGATTTTGTTGATCATTGATCAATCCTGTAATTCTGACTCTGGGCGGTCCCTCAGGCCTTGAAGCTAGAGTTCTGATAAAAGAAGGCCATTGAAGGGTGTGATCCATGCCTAGATCAATCACATGCAATGAGTCCTTTCCTCCCGCTGCTTGGCATATAGCTTCATTTGCAGCCATGAAACCGAAAGCAATGTATGGAGTTGTTTGGTAGAGGAGTTGAAAAGCTTCCATTTTCTCTGCCCTAGCGATGAATGGCAAATCTACAGCAGCACTAGCAAATGTACCATTTGCATTGGCGTTGTGAAGAAGTGATAATCTTGACTTCAAACCCAATGCAAAGCAATGAGAGACTCTTTGCAAAGAATCACCCAAAGGATTAACCGAAGCCCAAATTTGAGCCAGCATTGAGTTCGCCAATTGTGTGTCTCTGCAACTCACTGCCTCGGCACATGCTAACAATAAGTGCACCAAGTGAAGGCCTTGATCTACACCATGACTCACTTCTTCCACACTGGGCACCATACGGGCAGGATGAACAGCAACAAAATCTTGAGTTGAACCAGTGCTCATCTCCGGCTCATCCCCTTGTATCATCATTGGGACATCAACAAAAACATCATCCAACATAGATAATGTCTCCGTCATCTCATCATCTTGGAAGTGATCTTGGTGGTTATGATCATGAAGTGACTCATGTTTGTCGTCTTGATGATCCACATTAATGAAACTATCCACCAATTCATCCACCTCAGAAGCAGCTAAGTCACGAGGAGTACTAATACCATCAGGAGATAGGAGTTCCCAGTCTCCAGCTCCTTGTTCTTGTTGCATTCGAGCAGGGCAAAACCTTCGAATGGCAAGATCATGATCGAAACTTTGATACATGGGGAAGGAGAGCCAGCCATTTTCATTGATGGCTTCCATAGCTTCCTTAGTTGTTGGAGGTGGAGAATGAAGTATAAATGGCACAACACTTTGGGCCACCACTCATATAATAATTTCTTACTAATACTATGGCCAATGAGAATATTCTAACTTTGTCTAATTTGTTACATTACATCAAGAAAGTGTTAAATTTTTTCCAAGAATATATATATATATAATAATTAGCATTTAGCAGGCAAAAGCCACTATTTCAGGTTTTAAATTTCAACCCAACCCACCCCAACCAACACCTTGTTCCACCTCCTCAAATCAAATGGGGTAGAAAAGAAAAAGGAGCAATTAATGAATCATTGATTTAATTATATATATATATATATATATGATGCACACACATTATTATATAAAGTGTTCATATAATACACACTTATACACATACAAGGACAAGTACTATATTGGTATTAGTGGTATGCTTATTACTCCATCAAGCAAGAGCTTGTGTGAAAGGTCATACAATTATACATCATAAGGGAAGGGACACGGTGACAGCAACAAAGTATAGTTGTCATAGTAATAATTAGTAAAATAAAATTTAACGAGGACCAAAAAAAAATAATAAAAAGAGCATTGTGGGCCAAGGCCGGTTAACCCAACCCAAAGGGACCCATTTCTTGTGTGTGTTGTTTATCGGTGGCATGTGGTTGTCGCACGCAAGTCACAATCTTCCCTTGGACGGCCAACAAACAATGAGACATTATTAGGTGGCACTTGTTCACGCTCGCTCATATTCCTTTGTTTTCTTCTACATTTGCTTCTGCTGTGCTGACTTGTCTTGTGGGTTTCTCTTTTCTTCTTCAGCATTTGTTTTTAACAAAACCTTTGAATTATTTTAGCTACCCATTATAAATATACATGTATCTTCCAATTTGGTTTGGTTTATTATGGGTTGAGACTTCCATGAATATGATGGTTTTGGGTTGGATTGTGATGTAACAACCTTAATGAGGTAAAACCCATTAACATTTTGAACTAGTGGGGCGTGGGTGCTCTTCTTGTTGAGCTCTCCCCTTGAGCCTCACCCACCTAACTCAACCATCTTTGTTTAAGTTTAACTTTAAGGCTTGGTCCAAACAAAAATACACTGTTCTGATCTGAGGTCATTATTCCACATTTCTGTCACGTGAGTTGGCGATGGGACCCCTCCCCTTAGAAACAAAACCCAAAAAGAGTATGCCAGGTGGTATCATCACCTCATTCTTCGAACTTTCAATTAGACTTAAGCCTCAGCTCATCTACTCAATTCAACTAAAAACCAACCAACCAACCAAAAAAATGTATATATATTAAAGTTAAAACCACAGTTAGTACCAATATAAAAATACTACTAATTTACTAAAAATAGCCTTATTTATTTATGTTAATTTATTCAAACAGTTAAATACTAAATATTTATATTTATATATTATATTAAATCAGTTTTTAACGATCGTCATTGGATGAGTAGTAGTCAAATAGTAATTTCTCTCTAGAAGTATTTTGAAATGCATGGTTCAATTTTTGCCGACATCGATTTAAAGAGAAAGATTGTTCATGTTATGCAGCTCATTGAAGTTTAGGTTATATGACATACCGATTAAAAAAAAAGTTAATTTCAACGATCAAATAATTAAGCTGTGAAATTTTAAAAATTACTTGCTAATGAAAGTTGAATAGATAAATAGCATAAGTCCATGAATGAATTATCAAATTAAACAAAAATAAATAAATAAAAAGCTATTGGTCTATTGCTCGTACTCGTAATTAGGGGAGAGCAAAAATTGATCGAATTGAACTAAACCGATTTAATTAATTAGTTCAGTTGGTGATAAGTCATTCGGTCGGTTTGGTTTATAAGTAAGAGAATTTCAATTTTAGAAAATTAGTTTGGTTTTATATTCTACTGACCCAAACCGACCGAAAACTGAAATTTCTAATTATATATATATGGACTGCCTAGGATCTAAGGGGTTACTGTGCTGTGCTGTAAAAGATGATGCAGATGCAGGATGATCACAGTGCCGGTCTCACGCTCCAGTCACAGGTTAGACACGGAGGTTACCGGACCAAGAATGCAACAAATATATTATATAATATATTAAACAATATTTCACAGAGTTCTGATGTGCAGGATCCTAAGAACTTAGGCAAGCACATAGCATACTACCTGTTACTTAAGAGAATTTAAAAATTAAAATAAACAGAAAAGTAAATGCAGAAAGCTTAAAGACATAGAAGATAGAGATCAAAAATAAAATAAACAGAAAGTAAATGCAGAAAACTTAAACGCAGAAAGTTTAAAGACATAAAAATAGAGATCAAAATCTTACTGGAAAATTTTCTTTTATTTATAGATCCTCGTAAAGGGAAATACAGAGTTCTTTAATCCGGAAGAGTAAGGGAAGAAAGGGAAATACAGCGTTTTTTAATTCCAGAAGAGTAAGAAAAATAAGAAAATTACAGCAAGTCTTTAGTGATAGATTTTAAACTCCTAATTCTTTATTTTTAAGGTAAGTGATCCCTCCTCGCAGGAGAGGAGGAGAGCTGCTTTTATAGGCGAGAAGGATCATGTTCTGAAGCTGTAGATGCATGTGAGGCTGCTGCTTTAGTCTGTGAAGAGTATCATTTTGTCTTGGAGAATCATGGCACAGGTTGGGTAGCCTTTTCTTCTTTATCTGTCTTTATCGAAGTTATTCTGAATAACCGAGCCTACCATGTCGCTGAAGTGGAAAGAGGGACCCCATCCTTGTGGCATGATAGAGTGAAATGGAATTGATGCTGATGGAGGAGCCAAATATTTGACATAGAAGTCAAATTTTCCTGATGGCCGTCCGAGAA
>CATIWM010371025.1:0-24623 GCA_949671775.1 Mallotus repandus
TCCTTCTTTTTTCTTTTATTATTTTTATTTTCTCTTTATTTTGTATTTTTCTCATTCTTTTTTCCTTTTTCTTTTTTTTTTAAAATTTAGTTTTTCCTTTTTTTTTTCTCTTTTTTTATTAGTTGAGCATTAGCCAATATATTTTTTTGAGATTTTTTTTGTAAATTACTCAAGTGATATATAAGAATTCACAAATTGTGAATATGATGGCCAAAACACAAGCAACTCACACGTAATAACTTTTATATACATAATTGGTTACTCAAGTTCTTAATGTGTAAAAAATGTAACATTCATTATACTTGAACCAACATGACTATTTCTAAAAAGTAGTAATAGAACTTTGGTTAAGGAAAATAAACTCATAAATTCAATTTAGAACGATTCTAAAACAGAAAAAATTTTATCAATACAGTTCAAGCACCAAAATTATAATTTTAGCATTTTTAAGATTTCAAGTAGTCTAATGTGTTTGTCAAATACAAAATAACGTCTCACAACTTCAAATGAAGAAGCAATCCCAAATCATAAATTCATGTAAAAGAAGTAGCTTATCAAATACTAAAACTTAAGAGAGTGATGAGCTATGTAGATATTTAATCATTACCACTTAAAAATGTTCATTTTTTCTTAAGAAAATAAAGTTTCAGTATTTAGAATCAAACATCATGAATTTAGTTTGAAGGAAAATTCCTCCATTGAAATTTAGCTCCACATAGTTTTTTCTACCTTTTTGGATAAAAATAAAAATTAATTATAGTTATTTTTTAAAAATCTATTTAGGCAGTGAACATATGAAATTTATTGTTTTGGTGCAATTATATAGTATCATAAATGTAAAATATACTATAATGAAGATATTGTATCATAAACGTAAAATATATTGTAGTGAAGATCTTGTATCTGACATGTAAAATATACAGAAAAAAAACTAAAAGTATACACAATAAACTAAAAGTATACAAAAATATTTTAAATTTCATGCCTTTGGAATTTATATTATTGTAATGATGAACCAAAATCGCTAACATAGCAAACATGAGACTACCTATAATAAAACAACTAATAATAATGATGATAATTTATTCAATCAAAAACAAGGAAGAATGTAGTGAGATTGTTAAGAGATTGTTTTGTATATGGAAAATAAACTAAAAGTAAACGAAAAATAAAGAAAAAAATATTCCAGTTTTCTTGCTTTTTGAATTTTTATTTCAATCACTTTAAAAATTTTAAAAGTGAAATTATCACTCCATTTTCAATTGTATCGAATACCATTAAATTATGTATATATTTTTTTTGTCAATTTAGAATATTTTTGTTTATTTTATGTTTCTGATACAATAATTTTATCTATGTTTTTGTCAATTTAGAATACTTTCTGTATAATAATAATAATAATAACAATAACAACAACAAAAACAACAACAACAACAACAATAACGTATATTTATATTTATAATGAAGGTGTGTGTGCGCGATAGATAATCTAAATAATAACGTTGCATATAATTATAAGAATATTATTTTTGATAATTTCTCAATGCATTATTGAATTGTGACCTCTTCTTTAGTAGTACATTAACATATATTATTGTGTCCTCAATTAACTTAATCATTTCAACAATATTTTACATGAAGACATCATTATGTACAATTAAGAAGTTATATATCTATAGAAACACCATAACTGGCTTTGGTGGTTAAATAAGGAAGATATCTATGTAATTTATGATCTTAAAGTGGATGTAACTTCTTGGATGGAGTATAAACAAAGAACCATCTTTGACTTTGTTCAAAGATGAACTACTCTTTCTTAAAAGTGAACCAACTATTATACAACTATTACAAGGTCATATACCCTCTGCAACTTGAAAAAGATTAAAAAAGAAGAAAAAGCTTTGACAGATCAAGATATATATGGAGCTATAAATAGAGATGGAAATTAAAAGGAAAAAATTAAAAAAAAAAACTTGTTGTAGGAATAGAAACTTGAAACAAACAAAGCAAATCTGATACACTTCTTCAATAGAGACCTATGGTAACTACAGAGAAAATCAAAAGAAACTGAATTGAAGTCATGACTAACAGTAACAGGCGTGTCACTTATAATGCAACATTAGAAAACAACCCAAATGGTCTTATCACTTCTACTGCTTGTTTCGACACCTCTTCTCCTTCATCATCGTTGTCATCCTCGCCATCTTCTTCTTCTTCATTTTTTACGGTTGGGATAGTTCTTGCAAGCATTGGTTCACTATCTCTTAGTCCTAACAACAATGGATTGAGATTTTATTTCTATCATTTTATTTAATATAAATAAAATAATTATAAGCAAGCTACAAAAATTCACATTTCAATTCACTATTATAAGGCAAAAACTTCAAGAATGAAGAAAAGTCCATTAAAAATAACCCCAAAAACACCTGCAAAACTCTCTTGTACATCTTAAGAACAGAGTAAATAACAACCAATAAACAAAAACTACTAAGAAATAGAATGTGGGACTCTATTCAATTTTCCTGCTCCTTATTAATCACTCCTTCAAATAGCAGAAGCAACAAATAATCAAGGGGGAAAGAAACGATCAAGGAACCATGGCAATCCCAATTCATAAGATCGTCGATTGTTTAAAGTTATTACTGGATTGAGTACTGACGTTGTTCCTTATTTTATATTTTTATTTTTTATTTTATAGTATGTATATGTTTGGTTTATTTTTTTCATTTCTTGGACTAAAAAAGGTGTTGGAAAGGATGATGTTGTTTCTGTTCCTATTCAGTTTGCCAGTGGAGGTCCTGAGAGTGTTAAAAATCCTATTATAGTATATATTGTTTTACTTTCATGATTTTTATTTTTTGTTGCTTTTTGGTTTTATTTGTTTTCGACCAATGACTTAAAAGTTTTCGGATGTGATATTTTCACTCCATTCTTCATTCTAAAAACAAGTAATTATTCCATTTCATTAAGTATAAAATGTATAAAAAATGTAAAATATACTGAAAGTTTTCTAAAATGAAAAAATATATAAAAAAATTATGCCAGTGAGCTCGATCCAGATATGTTTAAGGTGTATTGGAAGCCTGAAATTTACTGAAAGTATTCTAATATAAAAAACCATATATATAATTTATGAATTTCCAATAAGTTCAATTTAGACTTGTTTATTATGTATCAGAAACTGGAAATATATTGAAAGTATTCCAAAATGAAAAAATAACAAAACATGTTAGAATTTTTGGCTTTAAAAAAAATAAACAAAAAAATATTCAAAATTGAATGCAAATGAAACATGAGATATATTTTTTTTAAAAATAGATGCTTAATATTGGTCTTTCAGTTATAAAACATTATTTTTATTCAAAAATAAATATTATTGAATATAGAAATAATTGAAAAAATTTAATGAGATTGATTAGTATTCTTCATGAATTTAAATAAAAGTGTATAAGATTGTTGTATATACGGAAAATAAAGTAAAAGTAAACCACAAATATTCAATTAGTAAATTTATTTTTGAAAGTATTATGTTCAATTATTGAATTTGTAATATATAAAAAAATTAAAAAAATTATTAAGTGTAAAAGTTTTTTAATATAAAAGATTTATTAAAAAATTCATAAGAAAATATAAGTTGTATGGGAAGTCTTTTTAAATGATGATAATTGTAATGAAGCTACTGTATTAGAAATATAAAATATATAGAAAGTAATCTAAATTTACAAAAACAATAATAAATAGATTTTTTTTCTTAAATTAAAGGTTATAATCATATTTTTGTTTGTTTTTATATGTTTTTGAAGTGTATTGAAAATTGGTAATATACAAAAAGTATATTCACAAATTTAATTTTAGCAGTATTATCTTTAATATATATATATATAGGTCACTTGGACATGTGTAAGTTAATGAAAATGTTTCAAATAAACATTGCAATCAAATCGCATGAAAATGTTCTGCACTAATAAAGATTCTTGTGAAAATATTTCAAATAAACATCGCAATCAAATTCCATGAAAATGTTTTTATTTTTTGGAAATAGCATGAAAATGTTATGTACCAATAAAGATACTTAATACTTCTGGTCCGTTTTTAGGTTGCAGCGTACCTACAAAATAGAAGTCGATGAACGAGCTTGCTGGGAGGGGTCCCAGCAAACCCTTTCCGATGATCAAGTTAGTCAGAGGAGAGGATGGAAAGAGACCAGTATTTGAGCAAGGGTTTTTAGTAGGGTTTTTTGGTTACCTTTTTTGCCTCTGTTCATGGGTGTATATATATACTCTTACCCTGGTGCCAAGTGTCGTTCAATGACTCACTTTGAGCACTATTCATGTGATGTGCGCCTTCTCTCTTAGCTATGCATGCTCATACAGGCTAGATTTTGCTTGTGCAGGTACAATCTGCGCACACGCCAAGAAAGTCATCCTTGTCACGCGGAGGCACTGCCAGGTACCAGTTTTGGCAAAGCTATGGTCGTTACTCGGGTGTGGTCCTGGAATCTTCTGTAGGCATGCTGACGTGTCTCTCCTCGATTGGTTTGCTGGTTTCATTTATTTCCTGTCACCATCACCTTCTAACGATTTCCATCTAGTGCAGGTACAAGTATGTGAAGATAGAAGATGGCAAAGGAGAAGATTTTTAGGTTTTGGGCTCTATGGACCTTTTTCGTTTTCCTGGACCAAACCCAGGTTCTAGTGTCAGGGTTCCCCCCCAAAGTGTTGATCATTTTTGTTCAACTCTCTATCGACTACTTGGTGCATCTCATTGAAGCGTTATTTCGGTTCATTTTTGTGACACGTGTCCAGCAGTGATTGAGGAGCTGTTTTGGTTCATTTTAACTGTCCTTTCGTGTCGTATCAGTTGCATTCTTTCAGCTGCCATCTTCGCTTTTTTTGTGATTTTTAAAATTTTGCCGTTTTTGGCCTGTGTCATTAAATGGGGTTTACAATGAGGCTTATTAACTTCTAACCACTCTTTTTTTTATCTTCTCTTCTTCTCTCTTCCAAAGCAAATCACTATATTCTGCTGTTTTTTCTCCTTCCTTTTTGGTATTTACGTCGTCACTGTTGCCATTTTTTCATATTTTTACTGTTATTTTCATTTTTATTGCTTAGTTAAACATCCATGGCTTCAAGAAAAGGTATTATCTTCCTTTCGTTTTCCTTCTGACTTTCCCCCTTTCTTCTTTCTTTCTCTTTTCATTTGTAGTGCTGAGTCATCTGTTAATAATTCTTAGGAGTAGTTTTATAGTGTTGTTGTATTTTGCCATTGTTACCTTCTCTATCTTCTGCTTATTCTTATTTTTGCTAGTTATTACTGCTTGTTGATATTGCTATATATTTTGCTAGCCGTTATTATATCTTGCTTGCATATTTTCATTTTTTGCGTAGTATGTTGGCCTTTACTGTGGTGAGTAATTCCAGGGTAGATGTTGTTAGAAAATCTATAGAGGTTAGAGAAGGATAAGACTCCCACTCTGATATGTCTCATGCTTCCTAGGACTGGGGGTCATCTTGCTGTCTCCGCAGGAGGGGTGGTACTCCCACTCGAGATGATGACAATAGTTGTATGAATCAGGGAGTGTCTAAGGTTTCATTGGTGGGCTCAGTGTGTTCTAACGTTCTACTGAGCTAGTTGGCTGAGTTGAAAGAGGATCACTACATTCAGAAGGAATATGAACTTTCCATTCCTAAAGGATGTCGGGGCAACTCTATGTTGGAGGAAAAACATATGGTGGTTTATGAGGATTCCCTTCGAGCTGGACTTCGATTTCCCCTACACCCTTTTATGATAACCTTCCTTATGACGTATGAGGTGTGCATGAGTCAGATTACTCCCAACAGCTGAATGTTCCTAACTTGCTTCATCCTCATGTGCGAATAGTCCATCATTGAGCCTGATTTAAATCTTTTCTAGTATCTATTCATATTCAGTAAGAAGAGCCAGTATTGGCATCTGTCTGGTCATCCAAATAGGGCCTTATTTGCGGGGCTTCCCAAGGATAGAAAGTCTTAGGTCAAGAGTTTTTTTATAGTGACCAAGCTGGACGGATGGGGCAATCTTCCCCGTATATGGGTTAATGACACCTTCAAAGGAGTTAGGAAGATTGAATTGACAGAAGAGGAGGAGAAAAAGCTTAAAATTTTAAAACACCAAGTCAAAGGAGAATGTTTTGATTGTGGGCAGATAATTGAACGCTTAAAGGGTCCATGGGATATGTTGCCTTGATTTGTCTTTATACTTATTTTCTAATTCTGACATCATTCTCACTGTTGTGCTGGAAAATCCTTGAAGGAATTGTTTAAAGGACCATCCGCTCCTGCGGTGACTCCATCTTCCCAAGATTTAGGGAATTGACCCTTCTCCGCATGTTGTTGATGACAATGTGGAATTGCTTGAAGAGCCCTCAGAGGTAATGATGTTGGATTTTCCATCGAGAGAGGCACCTTTCAGCAAACACCCTCATTTAGGATCTTTCCCCCTTAAGGTTCATCCAGAGGGTTCGTTTAGGACGAATTCGAAAGAGCTTGTGCCCCAAGTGATAGGGGAGCTCCACGCTCGACTCGCTAGGAAATATGAGAAGTTTGGGTCCTATTCGATGCATTCTGCTATTGTTAGTGCTGACTTGGCATGGATATACCTCCTTCCTAACGATGAAGACTTGCGGAATCCTATGAAGCTAGATATTGACTTTGGGCACCAATAACAACTGGCGGCTATTCAAGTATATTTATTTGCCCTGAGGTATTCCATGCTGCAATTTTTTTACTTACAATTTATTTTCTGCTTTTTCTTTTGTTATTCATAGCAAATGGAGCTATCCCTGCATGTGGATGAATGCTTGATTACCTTACTCAAACGGATTTTGGAGTTGAAAGGAGAAACCACTCGTCTGAAGGAACAACATGCCAAGGAGATAGAGAGCCTTGCTTTGGTGAACTAGAATGGTGTTTCCCTATTGGAGTCACAGGTCAAAGCTTTGGAGGGATATAACTATTCGCTGATAGAGAAGAATCAAGATTTGAAATCAAAGGGCGAATCCCTTGAGCATTCTCTCCAAGAATCAAAAGCATCTCTGGTGGAGCTGGAGGTTGTCTTCTACAGGATTGTGGGCGAATCTACGGCCTTGTATGGAGTCGTAAAGAAATAATTTGCTAAGGGGTTAGAGAGACGCTTCGCCGATATAGACTACTCCTGGATTTAAGGCCTAGAGCCTTATTGATTTCTTTTTACTTTTTTATGAACAATTATTATGGTAGCTTTCCTTCTTCTGTTATAGTGATCTTAAACAATATTTTAAAATTTTTGACTCCACATAGGTGGAGGTGTAAGGATATTTACCTCTTTTCTTTTGCATATAAATAGTTATTCTTGTGAATGCAACCTAGCACTTTGATGGCTGGTTTTTTCCTTAGTATTTTTATGCCATCTCATTTACATTATTACTTTGACTTGGCTATACATATTGGTGATGCGTCATTTTGTGGTAGACGGGTCGTCTGTCCGATTCGTTGCTTTAACTCTTCGCGGATGATACATCAGCGTGTTTTATTTAAAATGACAAGTCATGTGTACATATGTTTCTTAGTATATGTCTGCAAGCTCCTCTTAGGTTTAATGCACCATAGGCTGAATAAAATGTCTTATTGGAGAGGTTGATTGCCAAGGTCCTATTAGCAGGTTCCTCATGGGCAATTTGTTCTTCCAAAGCATCTTATGTGAGGTTTTTGTCTTTTTTTTAGGGGTTTGTATTGCTGAAAAAATTCCTCTCGAGCGATGCATTATTTCGAGGGTTTTATTTTATTAAACTCCTCTCAGATGATGCATTACTCTGAGGGGTACATCTTAAATTGGAGAACTCCTCTTAGGTGATGCGTCACTGAGGGGTTCGTTTGAAAAGTGGAGAACTCCTCTCAAGCGATGCGCCACTGAGGGGTTTGTTTGAAAATTGGAGAACTCCTCTCAGGCGATGTGTTGCTAAGGGGTTCGTTTGAAAATTGGAGAAACTCATGAGTGTAGCAAATGTTATTATGCCTTATTTTCATTGAACTTCATTTGAGATAGTTTCTTACAAACAAAAGGTTAAAAGAGATATAAAAACTTAATAAAAGGGGATAGGTGTAGCTCCGCTACTTCATTGATGGTACTTCTTCAAGTTGAGAGCACTATTCATATAATGTGCACCTTCTCTCTTAGATATGCATGCTCATACAGGCTGGATTTGGTTGTGCAGGTACAATCCGCAAGCGCACCAAAAGAGTCATCCTTATCACGCGGAGGCACTGCCGAGTGCCGATTTTGGCAAAGCTACGGTCGTTACTCGAGTGTGGTCCTGGAATCTCCTGTAGGTGTGCTAACGTGTCTCTCCTCAGTTGATTTGTTGGTTTCATTTGTTTCCCATCGCCATCACCTTTTAACAATTTCTTTCTAGTGCAGGTATAGGTATGCGAAGATAGAAGATGGCAAAGGAGAAGATTTTTGGGTTTTGGGCTTTATGGGCCTTCTCTGTTTTCCTGGGCTAGACCCAGGTTCTGGTATCAATATTGGAACTAAATTTTCCTTTTTTTTTGGCACATTTAGAGGTGGGACATAATTAGATGAGTAAATGAACAATAATCAATTCATGATGATTAATAATGATAGAAAATAATCATGAGAATAAGTTTTAAAAAAAGAGTGGAAGTTACAAGAAATAATAATTTAAAAAGAAAGAGGAAAAAGACACCTATTAAGTATGTGACTAAGTTTTTTCAGCTAAGAAAAAAAAACATAGGAAAAGAATTTATAAAAAAAAAAAAACTACAAAGAGTACGCAAGGGGCAAAGTAAAAGGGTTCATATAGCTTTTGGTGTCATTGCCTTGCATGTCCCCTTTCCCACTACCTATGATAAAATAGGACGCATCATTTTTATACACAGGTCAAGGATGATGCTTGTTAAAAAATTACACTTTATCACATGGAACCACCATCTTGTCTCCTTAGGAGATCTGCCGCTCTTGCAGTTCTTCACATAACTATCTTTATCAACCGAGCATTGCTTCATAGTTACGCTTCTTAATAAGATTAACAAATTTATAATCTTGAGATTATGTTATGAGAGAATTTAGATTTTTTTATTAGAGAAGAAGAAGATTGGTGGTGGTGAAGAAGGAGGAGCAAACGGATGAGGATGACGTGGTAATGTAGGCTTGAAGAAGATCAATAATGTAAGAAGACGGTGTTAGGGAAACAAAAAAATAATAAAAAAGACCTGCAAAATCGTTGTTGACATAAGGGTTGTTATGTATGGCTCATATATAGTAGTAAGTGGACAGATACTAGAGCGTAATGGAGTGGATCAGATCGGAATGACAACATTTGTCCTTTGAGAGGTTTCTCGATTTAATTGTGGGGTTACGACCCTGCAGTATGGTATAAGGGTATTTTAGTAAATTGTACCGTATAGTATATATAGTATATATATGTATGTTTTGTGTATTTGTAACTCTAAGTTGGCAGTTCTAATAAAATATCGATGACATAGACATATTGTTGAATCTTGTTAAAAAGTCTGTGTCCATTTTTCTCTTCTCTGTTTTTTCTTTACTCCTGTGATTATTGTTTTAAGGGGGTATTCACGTAAATATTTTTTATGAGAGAAACACACGTGCAATTAATAGAAATTTAAGATATTTTTATTGTTATGCTTATATTCCATGATATTTATGAAAAAATTCCTAAAATTTTTTAAACATTTTTACCTTCCAATTCTTTTAATCATCACGGCATCAAACACTTTCCGATGTGTATTTTAATTTTTTTGGTGATGTCTCATGCGGTGTCCTATTTTAAGCATTGATCCTCATTGCATCTTTAGCTGTAGTTCGCAAAAAAGTTGAAAATTATTTTTCAATATATTGTGATTCAACGTGTTTCAGGAATGTAATTTAAGGAAGTCTTGCAAGCATCTCCACCATCATTATTTTTAACGAATTCAACTTTTAGATTTGTCGAATTCAGATTTCTTCGTAAGTCATTATATTTTATCTCATTATTAATTTGCATAACATTAAAATATTAAATTCAGTATAAAATTTAAAGGTATTGGATCTACAATAATGAAAAAATGACTAAATTTCTAATAATCACTATCTAGAAAAATCATGAATTTCGTCTAAATTCGATAAATTAGCAGCCTACTATCAATTTTGAATTAGAAATATTATATACATAGACGTATAAGAGTGGAAGTAGAAAAAGTTTGCTAATGTTTAGGCTTGGGGTGATAGAGATTTATAAGTAAAGAGTGGAAGTAGAAAAAGTTTGCTAATGTTTAGCCTTGGGGTGATAGAGATTAATTGTGATTATACAAATTTTAATCAATGAAGTCACAATCACAATCCACAGCTAAGTGCTTCAGCAGGCAATGTTACTTTACGACACAAGTCTACGAGGACAAGGACATATATAATAAACCTTTTCTTGGGGCGTCGACTAGTCTCCTAACCACATGTTTTGGAATACATGGTTGACTTGTGATTGTCCAACGACTCCAAAGTCTTCCTGATATAATTGACTGATTCCAAGAGACAATACAGACAATTAAAAAATAACTAATTGACAGTACTAACCAGTTAGTTTTTTCCACTGTTAATTTTTTTAATAATTACATTCTGGTCATCTGAATTTTAACTAATTTGTATAGAATCATATGGATTCATAAAAGATTAACACTTTTCTAATCTCTTGTTCTTTTTATGTCATTTGTGTTCGTCATTCATAAAGGAATTTAAATTTATTGTTACCAACAAATATTGATTTTACACTTTTAATTTTAGCATTAAAGAAAATGTTTATCTTCAAATTATTATACGTAATAGATTAATTTATGATACATATATTTTACGTATCAAATTATTACAAGTATGAGTCACAAAGTTTTCAAT
The DNA here is from genome assembly GCA_949671775.1 of Mallotus repandus. Taxonomy (NCBI): domain Eukaryota; kingdom Viridiplantae; phylum Streptophyta; class Magnoliopsida; order Malpighiales; family Euphorbiaceae; genus Mallotus; species Mallotus repandus. The sequence continues at coordinate 10,927 of CATIWM010371025.1, forward strand.
TGGATGTAATACAGATAAAAATCTCCTATATGTTATAAAGGAAAATGATTATTGTTGCAACCTTTTTTTCTCTGAGTTTTTTACAAATTACATAATTAAATAAATAAATAACTTATTTTACAAGTAATAATTCAAAACATTGCATGACAGGTTTACCTAATGTATTTTAAATTTTAGATTTGATCAATATAATTAATTATTAAAAATTAAAATTTTAAAAAATTAAAATTTAAATAACATTGGAGCAATACGGAAATTGCCAAAAACAAGTTTATTTTTTTCTAGCGAGGTCGCTACTCGCGACGTGAATCGGTGTCCATGTTACAAATTGTGTTCACACCTCAAGGGCTTCTTGCTTTAGAGCACAGATGAGTTGGAAGAAATATCTGAGCTTCTGTAAAAACATAACCAAGAACCAAATTGACTAAAACAGAAAAAGATGAAATCATTAACATAGAGAAGATAGTGTTCAAGCCTAACATTTTTCAATGGAGACCTCCCTTTGGTTCACTTTCTTTTCTTCTTTGTTCCCTCTTTTAATCTTCCACAAATCCTCCATGGCAAGTGAAATATTGTACCCAAACCAACGAATTTCCAACCCAGAAAAATTAATATCTGCTAATGGAACTTTTGAACTAGGTTTCTTCTCTCCTGGAAACAATCAAAATTATTATCTAGGAATTTGGTACGCAAGGGTTCCTAAATCTAAAAGAAGAGTAGTTTGGGTTGCAAATAGAGACTACCCATGTAAAGAGAATGCCACTCTTTCCATCAACTTCGATGGCAACATTATGATTACAGATGGAAGATATTCCTATAAAGTCACAAATAACTCAGCAAGTAGCAACACTTCTGCCTCGCTATTAGATTCAGGTAATTTCATCCTGAGAGACCACGAGACCGATAAGGTTTTGTGGGAAAGCTTTAACAATCCTACTGATACGGTTCTGCCGGGAATGAAGCTTGGATATAATTTGCTGACTAATTTATCCTGGAGATTAGTATCATGGAGAAGTAAAGAGGACCCTGCTTCAGGACATTTCTCTCTTGAACTTGATTTTTCAGGGCCGAGTTTCATCATCAAGGAAGGGGATAAAATTTCTTGGAGTAGCTCAGCTGCAGAACTAACTCAGGATCAAAAAGATTGGAATCGGGATTTGAAACAAGGATGGAACTATACGCTATGGAACCATACGCAACGGAATAGAGGCTACTTGTCTTATTTTGCCAATACAACATCTCAGATCATGCTGGATGAATCTGGGCAGCTTAGACAAGAAATGTGGTCTATAAATGAAAAGCGATGGAAATCATTATTACCTTCAACATGTTCGATCCACTTCCATTTATGTGGAGCTTTCAGCTCCTGTGATGAATCGGCCGATAGGTTATGCGAATGTATAAAAGGTTTTGAGCCCTATTCACCTGATGCCTGGGCAAATAATGACACGTCCCAAGGTTGCAAGAGGAAAACCAATCTTCAGTGCAATGATACCAGTAATCCTGAGAAAGATCAGTTTTACCATATGCAAAATGTCAGCTTTCCCAGAAATCCAGTGAAGTTGGATGTTGATAGTTCTGAAGAGTGCTATTCAGCTTGTTTCACCGATTGTTCTTGTCTTGCTTATGCTTTGGATGCTGATCAAGGGTGCTTGATATGGGACCAAGACATCTTTGACCTGAAGATAATATCAGATAGAGATAATAACGTACCAGATAAGAAGATAACAGATTTTTATGTCAAGCTTGCAGCTTCTGAGCATGGCGCCGGTAAGAAGAACTAAGTCTCAACATCTACGTATGAATTTTTCTATTTTTAACTTGGTATTGGGATTTTAATCTAGTCACTTACTGTTGTTGCTCTTATTCCTTTCATTTTTTTGGTTAATGATTGAACTTTGAATCTCGCAATTCATTAGACCACTCTAATGTCAATAAGCCAAAGCTGATTTAATATTCTTCTTCTTTCTTTAATGGAAAGACATCATCATATAAATGTAACGTCCAAAGACAGAATTCTGTTGGTTCGCCAATTTGTAAATTGACTGATTCTTCTCTGAAGTGAAATTCACTTGCATACACTTCAATTTGCTTCGTTGATCTATTTTAGCAGCCGAGGCTAGTGCCGGAGACGAGAACAAAGCTGATACAGGAAACAAGAAGCAAATATGGACAATTGCTATGCTGGCAGTATTTGTTGGAGTACTTACCTTAGGCCTTCTTATTCATTATGCAAAGAGAAAGCTCAAAAGAGAAGGTAGCATCTGTTCGTGCCATCACTTAACAGACAAACAATACAGCATAACTAAAGACAAGTTTCTTATTTTTCACCATGCAGGAGAGAATTTGTTGCGATTTGATTTAGGTACAAACTCAAAAGATGATAGTATGGAGCATAAGAAAGAAGACAAGCTGCAGAAACTTGGGAACAGAGAGGTCAAATTTCCATTATTCAGTTTTAAGAGTGTTGCCGCAGCAACAGAGAATTTTTCAGCTGCCAATAAGCTTGGAGAGGGTGGTTTTGGCCCTGTTTACAAGGTATGATTCAATTACATAGTAAAAGCAATATTGGGTTGTAAACTGAATTGGACAACAACTGCAGGCAAAATTGCTGAAAGGTGAAGAGGTAGCTGTGAAAAGGCTTTCAAAAAGATCTGGACAAGGATGGGAGGAGTTGAAAAATGAGGCAATGCTCATAGTAAAGCTCCAACACAAGAATCTTGTTAGACTTTTGGGCTGCTGCATTGAACGAGAAGAGAAGATACTGATATATGAGTACATGCCAAATAAAAGCTTGGATTTCTTCCTCTATGGTTTGTATCTAATTGTCATAATTTCTGTATCACACATAAGTCCATGCTCCACCTAGTTTTATTTCTAATTTTCATCTGCGAGGTTTTAGCGTTTAATTGCTTTTTGGCATAATCGTGAAACAGATCCAACCAAACGCGGGATATTAGACTGGAGCACTCGTGTAAGGATCATTGAAGGGGTTGCTCATGGGCTTCTGTATTTACATCAGTATTCCAGGTTTCAAATCATTCATCGAGATCTGAAGGCAAGCAACATTCTGTTAGATAAAGACATGAACCCAAAAATATCCGACTTTGGCATGGCAAGAATCTTTGGGGGCAATGAATCACAAGGAAACACAAACAGAATTGTTGGAACCTAGTGAGTAACTACAAGTTTTAATTAAAGATTATAATCCTGCAATATCAAGAAAACAAATGGATGTGATGATGATTTTTACTTGATGCAGTGGCTATATGTCCCCTGAATATGCTCTGGAGGGTCTCTTCTCAATCAAATCAGATGTGTTCAGCTTTGGAGTTTTGTTGCTTGAGATTGTGACTGGAAAAAAGAACACGGGTTCATATCAAACTAATTCTTTCAATCTTTTTAGATATGTGAGTAATTGATCATTTTTTTAACATTGTTATTCACAGTCCAGTTACGTGCGCATCTGTTAGACTCTGATCTTTACTCTATGTTCCTGTGTATGCACGCTTGTGGATGCTAAGACATGGGAATTTTGGACGAGTGAAAGGGGACTAGAATTGATGGATCCATTGTTGGAAAGTGACCCGTCTACACTGCCACGTATGCTTTTAAGATATGTTCAAATAGCTCTCCTTTGTGTTCAAGAAAGTCCAGCAGACAGACCAACAATGTCTGACATTGTTTCTATGCTGAGCAATGAAAGTACACATCTGCCTTCTCCGAAATTGCCTGCATTTTCAAGCGCAAGGGGTGCTGTGAATTCCAAGCTGCTCTTGAAGACAGAAGACACTGTAAATAACGTTACGATCACAGTTTTGGAAGCTCGATGATATGCCTGACAAATAGAAAAAGAAAAATCCGTGTGATTAATTTCTTACTCTGTCTGTATTGAACATATTGCATTGTTATGAGAGCCACTACTGTCGTGGTTAATATTCGATTATTTATCTGTATATCATGTGATCAGAGCTTAGGGATATGCAGTGCAGGTACAACTCCTGCATTTTTCTCAATTCATGAACACAAACAATTGTTAGAACTGTAGAATTATTTTTCACGTTCTTTTGAGGAGAAGACTATTCCTTATTATATAGTTGTGAAATCTCACTTAAAAATCTCTCTTAACATCTTTTAATTATAATGGACCATATAAAGCACCAAAAATTTTGGCATCTAACCCATCTCTTGTTCTGAATCGGGACGGCAGTTCTTGGCATCAATATGCCTGACGCTCAAAGAATAGAGGATAAAACATTCAACACACTATGTTTGTCTAATTCCTGCTGGAAAAAGGGGAAAAAATTTATGTAGTTTGGACTTACTAAAATGTCAACAAAACATTCAAGTTTCCTACAGCTATGCTTCAAGACAATAAAGCCAAACGTGGTGAGGCTAATTTTTTCCCAAACCAAACAAAATTTCAGACCCACCCTACACAAACAAATCATAACCAATGCTACAGAAACAGTAGTAATGTTTCTCCAAAATATTCCCAGTAAGTGATTATCTACGAAATAATAAATTTAAGCATTCATTATCATGGCGTGTTTCATAATAGGAGACACAAAAGATCATAATGTAAGGCAGAAGAATATTTTCCAAGGAACTATCGACCTTCCATTCTTGATCCGAGCAAATGTATGTTCAGATACTGATGTTAGTAATTAAAATGTTTTACAGTTCACTGATGTTCAGATCATCTGATCTCTCTATTTATTAAAAAAAAAAATATCAATACTTTCATGACACATTAAGGCCATAACAATAGCTCTAGCAACATTCATATGTTAGTTTTGAACTTTCTTTCAATGTCTGCTAACCGAATTCAAGGTTCTTACTTTTTAGAGAATCATATTTTTTGGAAATGGCAGGTGCTCTATGTAGCATTCAAATAGCCATTTATGAACATAAAGGAAATTGAACCAAACTCAGCACATAATCCAATTGATGTAAGCTATCCATAGCCCACCAACAAGCTTTCAACTTGAAACACCAACTTACCCGTCAACTCCAAATTGTACCATCTACGTTCGTGCATGAAACATTCATAACAGACTCAAACAAATATAAGGAAATTTTACAAATTCACCTAAAGCATACAAGTGAAAATTATTCAAGTTTATGTAGTCACACTTACGGGTAGTTTGGATGGAGAGATGACAAAGGTAATGCAATTAAAAAGAAAAATAAGGAAAATAAAAAAGACAAAGTGTATCCATATATTCAATTATAATATCTTTTAAAAAAAATCAATTATAATATCATAAGATATGCTCATTTAAAAGAATATGAACAAAAAAAAAAAAAGAGAACATAAAATAATTACATGTTTTTTAAGGGGAATTCATTTATGAAAGAGATAATTACAGGGATGAGCCAAGTCAAAGCCCCCATTTTCATTCACGGCTTGGCCCCTTTTTTTTCTTCAGTTTTATTTTCCTTCTTTTCATTTATGTCCTCTTTTATCTCCGTGTTTTCATTCCTTAAATCGGCATTTTTTGCTTTTTTTTCTTTTTTTTTGTTTTTTATAATTTTTTTTACCTATTTATTATTGTTAAAATCATTTTTAATTAAAGTTGATTTTATGTATTTATTTAATTTATGTATTTTAAATAATTTTAATTTTAAATTTTAAATAACAATTTTTCTAATTTTGAAACTTATTATTATTTAGAATATAAAAATTAAGCTAATTAAACTAAAAATTATCCATAGTCTTTAATAATTAATTTTTTATAATTATTTAGAATTTAGAAATTAAACTAAAAATTACCCACAATATTTAATAATTATTTTTTTAATAAAAACAATAAAAAAATTATGAAATATATCAAATAAATTATTATTTTTATTATTGATACTAATAACAGTAAGAATTATATTTATGGCCTTAATTTCATTATTAATAATGAAAAAACTAAAAAAACAACAAACAACAAAAATATCAAACAGCAAAAAACATCAACAACTGCAATTTTTTGTTATTTTTGTTGATTTTAGTTTATTTTTATTGTTTTTGTTGCTCCAGTTGTTGTTTTCATTTGTTTATTTTTGTTGATTTTTGTTAAAAATAAAAAACTAACTACAAAAAATAATGAAAATTACAAAATATATTGAAAAATTATTATTTTTATCATTAATACTAATAAAAGTAAAAATTTTATTTATGTTCTTAATTTTACTATTAATAATGAAAAAAAATCGAAAAAACAACGTTGTTATTGGTTTGTAATTTTTTTTTTTTTTGAAGTCAATAAATTTGATAGTTAAATTAATTGTTGAAGTTATTTTAGAATAGTTTTATATTAATTTTATAGTGTTGAATTTAACTCATGTAAATTCATTATATCAATAAAAAATTACTATTAATATTTAATTGCTCAAAATTATTTTGAAATTAGTATTAGAATGATAAAAAAAGATATTACTAAATAAATAAAAGTATAAAATAAATAAAATGTGATAATTTGGGATGAAATAAAAATTGTCTCAAAATAATGCTTTTAGAGACTTTTTTTTTTTGTCTCCAACAATGTCGGGCCAAAAGTGGCTCGGCTTGGCTTAGACTTTTAGGGACATTTTTTTCATCTTAAAATGCAATGTTTTAGAGACGTTTTATGAAATTCGTCTCTAAATATTATCAGCTATGGTGCTATTATGACGCCAGCTGTGACGTTTTATTTTCGTTTCAAATACTTATTAGTGACATTTTTTTTTCATTTTTATAGACATTTCACTAATGTCTCAAATTCTCGTATTTGTTATAGTGAATAAAAATCAACAAAAATCAATAACAGCAAAATTTTATTGATTTTTGTTGTTTTATTTTTTCAGTTGTAGTTTTTAGTTTTTTTTTGTTGTTTCTGTTTGTTAATTTTTGTTGTTTTTCTTTTAAAATAAAAAATTACAAAAAAATTATGAAATATATGGAAAAATTATTATTTTACTATTAATACTAATAAAAGTAACAATTTTATTTATGTCCTTAATTTTGTTTATGGCCTTAATAAAAGAATAAAAAACAACATTCAACCAAAAAAAATCAAATAGGAGAAAAATAATGTTAGACATGTAAATAAAATCATCAAATCAATAAAAAAAAACTAAAATCCTTATTCTTTAAGAATATAAAAGGGGAAAAATTATTTATTGCTTGTTGATACAACATTGAAGATATTTAGTTCATAATCATTTAATTGAAGAAAGAAAAAGTAAAAAAAAAAAAGATACATTTTAATTGAAGTTGTTGGTTCCAAAAAAATTTTAAAAAAAATATTGTAATTGAATTGAAATGAGAAAGAGTGAGAGAAAAAATAGACATTTGAAGAAAAATAAAATGTTTAAAAAATGAAGATAGTGAAAAAAATATTTGAAGAAAAAGAAAATGTTGAGGAAAAATTAACACATACGTTAAAAGTAAAAACTATTGAGAAAAAAATGACTTAAAAAAAAAGAAAGTGATCTATTTTTAAAAGAAAAAACTTTGATAGACCAATACTGAAGATTTAATAGATCAACACCATTTTTGAAAAAGCTTTTATGTGTTGGTCTATATCTGAAAAAATTAAATACGTATTTATCACTCGGCCATAGAGTAGAAAAGAATTATGGAATTTAACTGGAAGCACCATTTGATGTGGCCCTAGCCTACAAGACACTTCCATTGACCCCAAGTCCGCTCATTTGTTCCTGTACTGTGCTTTCTACTGTCCCAAAACCATTCTTGCCCTTGCCTAAACTTAGCCAAAAAAAAAAATGTATGGAAATTTATATATTAGTTGTTAAAAAAAACTGTTGAGCGGCTCAAGTGAGCTTCAATCATAAGAGTATTAAAAAAAATGCATAAATTTAAAAAGGTTGTTTTTTTTCGGTCTTCACAATTTTTTTCTTGAGATTAAAAAAAAGACAATAGAGGTCTAATCACTTGTTGTTTCAATTGTTATTTTTATTTTATTTTTTTTTTTTTTGTTTGTTGGTTTTTATTGTTTTTTTTAAATAAAAAAATAATAAAAAATTATGAAATATATAAAAAAAATTTTTTTTTTATTAATATTAATAAAAGTAAAAATATTATTTATGTCCTTAATTTTTTTTTATGGCCTTAATAAAAGAACAATAAATAAACTGCCATAGTTTTGTGATTCTCTCGCCCCGTCGAGTTCCCTCTCGCACCATTGAGCACCCCTAGTTCTTCTCCTTCCAGCTGGAGCTCACCTAGGTTTCCATCCCTCTAACTCTGTTTTCCTCTTAACTTTAACCTGCTTTGGTACCCCTGCCACCCCGAGTTTTCTTCCAGGGACCTATCAAGATTTGGGTTCAGTCTTGACAGACTGAGTCTACGCGATCATCATCTGCAATATCGACCCAACTTTTGAATTTCCCATGGCAATCATGACGAGTGTTGTGTACTGGGAATTTCAACGGAGGCCACTGGATCTCGATCGACGTCGCTATATTGTTCTGGTGGACTTAACAGGCGGGCGTCCCTTCTGGTGGACTGCAAAAACTAGGGGCTCTCAAACTGTGAGCCCTAGAGATCGCGCCAAACAATTTTTGATACACCAACCTCAGCCGCCCACACTCTCTTCACTCTGTGGAGTCATCGACACTATGTGGGGGCTTGCTACTGTCAGTGATGAGCAAAACATATGTCCCCCTCCGCTTCATCAACAATACAGCATAAGACCAGGCATTAAGCATCTCCTTTCCTTTGACGACCCATGTCGGTGCCACTGGCCTCAGAGCTCTCTCCACCGTTCGACAACTGTATGGTGGTGTCCTAGGATATCGATGGTTCCAAATCCCATGCCAGCACGCATTGCACAAGAGGCGGTAAAGGTGACGTTCAACCCAATTCTTTCTCTACTTGGCGCACTTTCAGGCGCTGAAATTTTTTTACACTTAATACATATTATCTACAAATTTGTTTGCATATACTCTTAATAACACATACCTATATATCTACACACTATTATATATATATATATATATATAGACACACACACATCTACCTTAATACGTAGCTATAGTTGTGGTCTGTAGCACTATTATATTGGAATCTAACCCCGGGATCCTTCTTCACCTCCTTGGTGAGCAGCTATTCAGCTTTTGTTGATCAAAGAATCTGCTTGAAGAACCCTTTGTCCAGGTTTCGTTATGGTACCCACCAATGGTAGCAAGGCTAGCTCCTTGCTTCTATATCCATGGATGTATTTTTTAACAACCCTTGTTTGATCTTGTACTGTTCTACTATCCATGGATCCTGCAATGAATTGTACCACCTTCAGGCTTGAATGAATGGAATGGTCTTGTTTGTTCAAAAAAAATAATAATAAACAACAAAAAGAAAAACAACATTCAACAGGAAAAATCCTTGTTAGACATGTTAATAAACTAATCAAATTAATAAAAAACTTAAATCCTTATTCTTTAAGAATATAAAAAGGGACAATTTAGGGAAAATGTACATTTTGGCCCCTAACATTTTCACTGAAGCTCTTGTAAGCCCTCATCCTTTTTTTAGGCTCAAATATAATTAATTTGTCCTGAAATCATCTTTTGAGCCCCTTCTCTTAACATGAACTCCCTTCAAAATAAACAGTCCTTTGTCGTTGTCTTTTTCTTTCTCCTTGTCTTCACTTTCACTTATTTTTTCATATTATAAAAAAGTCAAGCTATTTGTCATAGTCAGTGTCACTCATTCCCATAAAAAAAAAAAAGAACACCACCTCCTCTTCTTTCTCCTCCTCCTCGATTCTTCTTCTCTCTTGCTTACTATTGATAACTCTCATAAACCATTGATTGATCTTTTTCTTTTTCTAAAGATAAGAATCTCTATGTCTAAAATCAAGAAGAAGAAAGCGACCACGACTGGTGTTGCTGCTGCAAAGAAGAAAAAAAAATTACGGATGGTCTGCCTACTAGCTATCGCCCCAACATTGGCGTCTGTATCATCAACTCCGATAACTAGGTAGCACCACTGCCACCTCTCTTTCTCTTGCTTTGCCAATTGATTATTTCTTTTGTATATTCATATTATATTTTATGAAGTTAGGATATATATATATATGGTTGGTTGGTTGATGGCAATGTTGGATGTAATTATAAAAGATCTAATCATGAACTAGAAAAACAACATTAATCACACAGTAATTATCTATCGTCTTAATCACTATCTTATTTGATTTTATCACTTTCTATATGTAATTTTTTGTGATTAGTGTTGGGTGGATTGTAACTGTATAGTAACAACATGACTAGATGACCTGTTATGTTCTTCTTGTGTTTTTGTTTTTGTTTTTTTACCCGCTCATGATACCATCAAAATTGTTAGAGTAATTTGTTTCTATTAACTGGATCGTGGCGGTTGCATCTGCCAACCATTGGGAACACAAATGTTTTTTCTGTGATTTTGTGCTTGTTTCTTATGGCTTTCTACTCAAATTATACATGTTCAAGCTCTAAACTTAAGGAGAAGTATTATGTGCTAAAGGACCACCTAATAATATCTCATCTAATAATAACTCCTGAACTTCTAGACATCTTATATATATATATATATATATATTGTTGTTTGTAAAGTAGCACATTTTCATCCTAATTCACTTTCAACAAGCAAAGGGTTTTTTTATTATTATGTTTGTTGGTAGGACTTCTATGGATATGATGGTAGCAAAGTTGGAATAAAGAATCATTTATTCTATTTTATGATGGGACTGTGTATTGGATCGGACCTCTCCCATGTTATTTTCCCCCATTCTCTTCTCTTTTTTTCCCTTCCTTTTTCCCCTTTCTCCTTTATCTTTCTTATTCTCTCAGGCAATTGCACTAGGACTACACTGAGAAAGGAAACTTGCACTTACAATGATGTGCTGAAAAATTACTGTGGCAAGTGAGCATGGTCATCCGAATTCGTTGGGGTTTCATGGGGTGACCCTACCTGTAGTAGTAATTGCCGACCTCGGGGTCATAAAAGTAGCAAGCTTTCCTCTTCACTTCATAAGGAGCTGAGGGTAGAGAATTACCGCCTCCGATCTCCATATAGCAGAAATCCAAAAAAACTACCTTTTAGAGGAAGTAAAAAAAAGCCCAATTTAGTGCTTTGCATATATAAAGATAAAAAGAAAAAAAGCAACAAGAATATATGTATAAAATATTGTGGGAAGAAGAAGAAGAAGAAGAAGATGTATGGCGAAGAAGAAGAAATTTGATTAATGGTTGTTATGTATAAAATATTGTGGAACCTTGTTGCCATGTCATATCTAACTTAATAGAGACTTAACCCCATGTTTCAGTGCACATTATAGTAGGGGCTCAAAAGATTATTTCAGGACAAATTAATTGTATTTGAGCCTAAAAAAAGGATGATGGCTTATAAGAGCTTCAATGAAAACGTTAGTGGCCAAAATGCATCTTTTCCCAAAAATTTATTTATTATTTGTTGATACAACATTGAAAATGTTTAGTTCATAATCATTTAATTGAAGAAAGAAAAAGTAAAAAAAATAGATACATTTTAATTGAAGTTGCTAGTTCCAAAAAATTTTAAAAAATACTGCAATTGAATTGAATTGAAAATGAGTGAGAGAGAAAATAAAGATTTGAAAAAAAATAAAATGTTTAAAAGAATGAAGATGGTGAAAAAAATGTTTGAAGAAAAAAAAATATTGAGAAAATATTAAGACAAAAAAATATCGAAAAAAAAATAGTAAAAAATATTAAGAAAAAATGACAATAAAAAAATATTGTAAAAGAAAAAAATTACTTAAAGAAAAGGAAAGTGATCTATTTTTAAAAGAAAAAATTTTAAAAGATAAATATTAAAAGATTTAATGGATCAACGCTATTTTTTAAAAAACTTTTATAGGTTGATGTATATGTGAAAAGATTCCTTTACAAACTTAAAAAACTTAAATGGGTATTTATCAGTCGGCCACAAAGTAGAAAAGAATTATGGAATTTAACTGGAAACACAATTTGATGTGGCCCTTGCCTACAAGACACTTCCATTGACCCCAAGTTTGCTCATTTGTTCCTGTACTGTGCTTTCTACTGTCCCAAAACCGTTCTTGCCCTTACCTAAACTTAGCCAAAAAAAAAAAAATCTATATTCATAGCTTATTTTGAAATTCAAAAAATTAAGAATATAAAAAAAATGAACATAAATTTATTAATAAATTCCTACTTTACGCCTGTTTGTTTGTATAAAATATTTTTCTTTATTTTTCAATGTTTAGATTATCTAAAAAACTTAAGTTAAAGAAAAATAATATATTAGTCAAAGAAAAATTATTTTAAAAAAATAATAATAATTTTCTATTTTAAGAATGTAAAAATATTTTTTAATGTCTTCTCTTTTTATTTATTATTTTTTTTATTTTTTAATATCTTCTTTTTTCATTTATTATTTTTTTAATGTTGTAAGAAAATACAAGAAAATATTTTTTTTAAAAAATATTTTTCATAACAAACGGAGCCTACATGTAAGTATATTTTTTTCCTTAAGATATTGCGTCCGGTCAATTAATGTATGCCAAAAGAAAATTCAAAACAACTAACTATCAAATTATTATTATTATTATTATTATTATTATTATTACAATCAATATATACCCACTAGAAGTTGAAGTTAGGACTTTTTGAATTGCAGGACTTCGGTCTACACCAAATGATTTAGTTCTCATCCGTATAAAGTATAAACCTATTTAGCTCTATGTTGACATCTTAATAATAGAAAAAAACAGAATCCTACTGATATATTTTTTTTTTTTTGTCTAAAGAATCCTACTGATATGATATAGATACAATATATAAGGTCCTGGCACTATAATATGCATGTGATATGCCAAACATCGCATCCTTACCTTAGCTCATGGATTACATCATTGCATATATAATTAAGGGCAGAGCTAATATTTTGAGTTGTTTTTCACCAATAATTCAAATGATAAAATGTGTAGAAATTTATATATTACTTGTTAAAAAAAAAACTGTTGAGTGGCTCAAGTCAGCTTCAATCATAAGAGTATTATAAAAAAAATGCATAAATTTAAAAAGGTTGTTTTTTTTTTCTGTCTTCAGAATCTTTTTCTTGAAATAAAATAAAAAAGACAAAAGAAGTCTAATAGCTTGGAATAGAAATCAATCCCTGGACATCACAGAAATATTTCATTCAATGAAACAGGGACCGATCCCTGAACACCACAGAAGTATTTCCAATGTGAATGCTATTGCAGACAAAAGGCTTAATTGATAAAAATGAAAGTATAAAGAAAATTTCATAATTATTGACACTAATATCTTGGAAAAAAGTTGCAATCTTGTTTTCATTCTGAAAGTATAGCTAGTGGCCGAAGCAGTGAATTAACCCAAGAAGCCCATATCTATATAATCAGATTTTATTTGAATTTGCATTTGTCTGTTGATGAGATTGTTGCCATGGCTTTATCAGTTTAAATCGACATGTCCTTGTGTATTAGTCTAAATCATTAATTAACACCACCCGTTAATTATAAGTTGATAACATCTTTTTTGTTGCCATCTCATACTTTTTAATATGTCAATTTCTTCTTCAGCATTATGCTAATGATAACAACTTCACTTCCAATTATTTACTTTTATTTTTTATTCTCCATATATAGTTACTAACATATATATATATATATATATATATATATATATATATATATATATAT
>CATIWM010371095.1:0-18746 GCA_949671775.1 Mallotus repandus
CTTTTTAAAAATAAAAATTCATAAAATAAAATAATCTATTTATATCTATATATATATATATATATATATATATATATATATATATATTAAATATTAAGCTCTCTACAATTTCTCTTTATTCAGTACAGGGACCGTGCGACGCTTGTCTAGAACATCATCTAACAAGCCAGTCTCAGGGACAAATCAATAATTTTGTAAAGTCACAAGGAAAAATAAATTAGTAGTCGAGTCAAGACCTGCAAAGTCAACATAGTAGCCCAAGGGGCAAGAACAAGGCAACAAGCACAAGTACAATCGACAAGGCACACAAGATGAATATAATGAGGCTATTTGTGTTATTCATCATAGAAAACAATACATCAATTCAAACACTGTGCTCCCTAAGGTGTAGGCAGGGGGGAACCTACCCAAGAGAAGTGCATACACCCAGTATCTATAGTGCCTAAATATCTGACCCTAGGCCTTTGATGACTAGTCACTCCCCCCTAAAGAGCATAAGGAGCACAATGAGGGTTGGTGGGAGGAGACATCATAATGTTCCATCCATCACAACCCTTGTATTGCATAAAATAAAATAAATATGAAATGTCTAAAATGCCCCTATGATTACAAAATGCTACCCCTTGACATTCTCCCCCACTTAAGCGATAGACGCCATCGTCGACTGTGACTCAATAAACTGTTCATTCTTGTACTTGAAAGCTTTAAGATCTTCTTTCTTCTCCCAGCTGTTCTCTTTTTCACCTTAGTCCTTCCACTTCACTAAGTACTCCTTGTATCTGCGTCGGTTCAAAGCGACTACTCTCTCAGCTAGGATCTCTTCTACAATCTTCATTGTTGGCTCAAACTTGGAAATTGGAGATCTCTTGGCTTGGTTTATGCTGGAATCTTCCTTATCTACATGGTAGGGCCACAAGTTGCTCACATGGAAAATTGGATGTATGTTGAGCCCTTCAGGCAATTTTACTTTATAAGCAACTGACCCTACGTTGGCAACAATGGGGAAAGGGCCTTCAAATCTCCTCAGCAATCTTCGGCCTTTGTTGCACAAACGAACTTGGTCTGGAAGTAGCTTTATCAACTCCTTGTCTCCAACTTGGAACTCTTGTGGTTTGCACTTCAAGTCTGCCCAGTGCTTCATTCTTTCTGCTGCTCTCGCCAATGGTGCCTGAGCTATTTCTTCATACTGTCTCCACTCCTTGAAAAAATTGTAAGTTATTGAATTTCTCCCTTTATATGGCCCTTCTAAAGAGTGTGGTAGAGACGACTGCCGCCCTGTTACAATCTCAAAATGACTTTTGTTAGTGCTATTTTCTGTGAATTAAAATAAAATTGTGCAACATCTAGTAATGATGCCTAATTCTTCTGACTTGAGCTGATGAAGTGCCTCAGATATTCCTCCAAGAGACCATTGAACCTCTCTGTTTGGCCATCTATATATATATTAAATGGCGAGCTCCCTACAATTTCTTTTTATTCAGTATTTTCTTATTTTAACTGATGTGTCTAATTCTAAAAATTCATAATATTTACCTACAAAAAAATATTAAAAAATGATAATTTTCATAATATTTGAATATTGGAGGGGAGAGTGAGTTCCAATCAACTTCTATCTCTTGGTTAACATTATCATTAAAGAATCCTATTACTTTAATTCTGCAATATACATATATACATATATACATATCAACAACAATCTCTTCCAATATAAACTTTTCTAATATCAATCATTAATTGAATTTAATTCCTGTAATTTTAGGCTTTATAAAGACTATTAGAAATCATTGATATAATTTGAGCGTGACCACACAAAGTTGGAGAGGAGAAAGGCATTATAAAACTATTAGAAATCATTGATATAATTTAAGCATGACGATGCAAAGTTGGAGAGGCAGAAAGAGAAAGGAGGAGCGTAGAGGTAAAATTTTTATCTCTTACTAGCTTTAGTAGTGAATAAATCGATGACAAATGAATTATATGTCTATTTATTTTCCTTGATGCTCTCTGTATATTGAGTGTTGATTTGCTATCTTCTAATTTATAATTTTATTTTTTAATGTAAGAATAATGTGTCCGAGGAATGTTATTTTTATCATGTTGAGGGGCTAACACTATGTATATTATGCTGATTGAAAAAATAATGTGCATTTGAAGAACCGTTCATGAAGATAATATCGGGTAAGTATTTTGATACTTTTACAGTTATAATAATTTTTAATTGTATTTAAATTTTTATTTTAACTATTATTTTTTATTTTGATGTCTGCAATTTGTTTATTTAAATATGTATTAATTGCAGTCTACACAACGCACGGATTGATGATTAGTTTAGATATAATTAAGTAGCTTTAATAAAATAGGAACTACAAATTAGTGAAATAATTTTTAGAAAGTATAAATTAAAAAATAAATAAAAGTAATTTGAATACATTATTTAAATAATAACTACAAATTGATTTAGTAATTTCTAAGAATAAAAATAACTTCTTTTAGTTTTAGTTCCATGTTCTTTTATAAAGATATCTAATAAAATATAACTTTTAACCTTATTACTTTTATATATAGATATAAATTAGTTTTGTACTCGTGCAATGCAATAAATTATTAAATAATTTTTTTAAGTTAGAGAAGGAAAGAGATAATAGTCAAATTTTATTTTAGGCTCTTGCTATGGTGTAAATGTTTATATCTATACAAATGAAATTAGAGTCGTTGAATTTATTTATTTTTAAATATATCCATTGATCATTTTTGTATACCAATACCTATAAAATATATCAATAGTTATAATTAGATTAATAGTAATCTAACGGTTTTAATTGTATTTCTATACATACACATATTTGTATTGTAGAATGACTCTTTATTTTATAGATATCTCAAATGAAAATATACTAATAAACTACTTAATATTGGTATATTTTTTTGGATAAATACAATTTTGATCCATGTGGTTTTATTTTTTGACAAAATTAGTCTTGTAGTTTTTTTTAACTTTTAAATACCATTTATTTCACATATTTTTACACTTTTAATACCATTCTCACTAATATCATCGTTATTTTATGAGAAAAATTAATATAATATTAAATGTCAATGATAAATTTATTCTATATATAATTTATGATCAATCTAATCAATTGGTTATTTTTAAAATGATTGTAAATTTATTTTAAAAAGTATTTATTTTTATTCATAATTAAATTAAATTAAAAATACATCTAAATTTGATTTTTATAAGTTTATTGTAATTAGTTGAACAATATATTACTCAACATATTACTTAAAAGCCAAAAAAAAAATTACATGATTGGTTTTGCCAAAAAAAAAAAACTACAAGGATCAAAAACATCCGTCTTTCTTTTCTCTCTCTTCTACAACTTGTTATTCTCTTCACTATTCAAGTGTATTTTTGGCCAAAAATCACCCAAAAAAACTTAATTTTCTACAATATTAATAATATATTTACTTGATTTGAGCTTAGATCTCAAATCATAATGAGTTTTTAACTCAATTTATGAATAATATTTTGGTGTTTTGTATGCATGTATTCCCATTTTGTATGCATGTATTCCCATTTTCAATAGTTTTATCATAAAGTTCAGTCAGTCTGTCTCAAGAGCAGTGTAGGTCTGCTGAGAGCAGTTTCTAGCTATGAAATATGACAGTAAAGACAAAGGCAAGACTGGAGTCCGATCAATCGGCTGCCGTTGGTTGTTCCTAACAGCGATGAGGTCAGGATTTCGTCATCAATGGCTGCAACAAAGTGAACCTCGTGTAAATCAAATGGAGATTGAAATATGCTATGGTCAGTTCGATTTAGCTTTGTATAGCCTTGTTTGTGTTTGTTGTAGATCTAGTGGTTATTGATGTAGTAGTCACTTTCAGGCTCTGATTTGTTATTTATGCAGTGGCCCTTATTTCGTTGTTCTCTTTGTATTCCCAACATAGTTGATGTTTCCTTTGGTTTCTCTAATGAAACTTACATTTTTCAAAAAAAAAAAAAAAAAAATCATCACTCATGCGTATATAGAATTAGGCTATGCCTTAAATGTAGTCCAGAACAGGAGACTACAACATTCTGTAACGTATTCAATGAATTACAAAAATTTCCTTTTGCCTCTATAATTATTTTAAAACTAATCTAACGTATCATTATTTTAACTTCACCGATGAATTTTTATATTAGATGTTTCGAATGAATTCAATAATAAAAATAGTTTTTGTTTAACTAATTTATCAACAACTATATGTACATTAGAATATTAACTTTAAATATTAAAATGCCAATTAATGTTTGTGTTGGGATTTTTTTCAACTACATTATATGTTTGGTTAAACTGTTGTTGATAACTGATAACTGTTACTAATAATTGATAACTGTTGGTGATTAATAGCTGATAACTAATTGATATTTAAAAAATATTTGATTGAGATTGAGCTATTCAAGTAATTAATAGAGAAATCTCATTCAACAGCTGGTTAAAACTTATTTGGTGAGATTCATAAATTAATAGTTGATAGCTAATTAAATCTCAATAAACTTCTACCAGCTTTATTTTAGAATTTTTTGAAACTACTAGTTAAATTTTTTATTTTGACAAAATTAACATATTTAAAAATAAACATACAAATATAAATCTTAACCTCTTATGAACTTTTGTTTTCTCATTAGCAGTTACCTTCACTCTTGCAATTTGTTTAAATTAACGCACTCGGAGTCCACAAAAGATTGAGCCTTCGCAATTGAAGCACCTGGGACATTAGAACTTGGTGCAACACCATAGTGTTTTGCTCCAAGCCTTGAATTGTGCAAATCTTTCTCACTGGAAGATGACGTGGATGCATTCTCACCTATGACCTGGATGCATTCTCACCTATACATGATTGAACGTCTAAGATGTCTATAAAAATAGATACAACGTCCAAAAAATGATGTTTGCATACTGTTAAAAGATATTTTTAACAAGTGCGCATTGCAAAGGACAAATTACTATTCTATAGACTGAAATTTAAACATTATTATTATTGTTGTGGTTGAAAGATATTATTATTATCTATTATCTGTTATTATTATTACTATTATTATTATTATTATTGTTGTTACTACTACTACTATTATTATTATTATATATTTTAGTTGTATATAAAAATAATAAATTATATCCATAATAGTCAATTTATATACTAATAACAATAATTTAAAAAAATTTCACCAAACACTACTATTAATCAATTATCAACTATGAACTACAAGTTACCAACCATCAGCTACTACCAAACAAGCTCTAAATATTTGGTAAAATTATAACAACGGTTGCTGATATTTATAAACATTATTATATGGTATATGATATAAATATTAATAATAGTATTTATGATAAAAAAATTATTTAATGCTTATAAAAAAAATTGTAAATGGTTTATTCATATAATTTTAAAAAATGAATATATCTACTTTTATTATACAATCAATTTTAAATAAATATTAATATTATTACTATTATTAATGTTAGAAATAATTAGTTGTAATATTTTTTTATTAATATAATTTTTAGTAATTATATTTGTGTGGTTAATATTTTTAATAACTATAGTATTAATATTTTTAATAATTATCCAAATAATAATTTATTAAGTAAAGATAATTAGTTAAAGGTAAAAAGGTAAAGGTAAGAAGGTAAGGGTAAGATAATAAATATAATTTTAAAAATAAGAATTGTTGATGAAAAGCTCGAGCTTATATGAACTAGTTCAATTTAAATATTTAACGACTATCATATTTTTCTAATTGTTGAAAATTGAACTTCTAATAATTGCATTCCAACAACTAAAAAAAATACTCTTTAAATTTTTTTTAGCGGGTCCATCACTTTTTTTATAATATAAACTATTGGAGAAATTTTATTTATTTTTAGTTTTAATATTTTAAATAAATATTATTGTTATTTTTATTGTTGTTTTTCAGTAAAATATTGTTTAGATAATTTTTTATTTTTTAAAAGAGGGTACTACACTATCTTACTTTGGCGGTTCAAAAAGTTAATTGGCCAAGAGCCGCATTGTCGTTTAATAAATCAAAGTCGGTTTTCTCCACGACAATATCAAAAGGAGCATATTAACTTAGCTTGTCGTTTTGATTCGCCTGCAGCTGCTCTCTCTCTCTCTATTCGTCGCTAGTCATAGACTACTCTGAAGCTTTCATCTTCTGATTTCGAACCATAAACCAAAAAAAAAAAAGAAGAAAAAATGGTGAGCTCCATGATGTTCTTAATTGCGCTCTTATGATTTTGTTATTTTCATGTTTTAATTTTTTCTTTTATGCATATACATACGCATAATTTTTTAGGGTTTTGTTGAATTACTATGAAAAAAGCAACAAATAGATAGAATTTGAATTAATTAGATAGTTGATTCTGCTGGTGTAGTGATAGATTATCTCAAAATTAGGAATTTTTTGGATTGGTGGCATGTAAGTATTTGGCTTTATTTGTGGAAATTGAAACCCTAATTATTTTAATTTTTGGTTTTTTCAGAATTGAATTTCTGTGGTTCTTTGTTTTGAGATTATGTTAGCTTAAGTTTTTGTTAATGAAGATTGGATTTTTTTGTAGGCAACTCTTGCAGATTCTTTCTTGGCAGACCTTGATGAGTTATCTGATAATGATGCTGATACTATTGTGAGTATATTTTATCTCACCCTTCTTCTTTGAATTTCTTAACTTTTGATTTTTTTAGGTGAACTTGTTAGCTAGACAGTGTTATTTTGTTGGTTTTTTTTTTTCTTTTTTTTTTTTCCATTTGTTTGTTCTCATTAACATTCTTGATTGATTTCTCATTTTTTTTGAAGGAGGAAGAAGATGCCGAAGCTGGAAATATGGAGGAAGATGTTGATGGGGACATAGCGGATATTGAGGCCCTTAATTATGATGATTTAGATAGTGTCTCAAAACTGCAGAAAACACAGAGATACAATGACATTATGCAGGTCAGTCTGTCTGCATCCTGTTCTCACGTCATTCATTTTGCATCCTCCTGTTGTTTCAATTTTGTGGAAGGAGCAAAATGTGGGCCACTGATGCTCAAATTCAATTTCTTGATATGTTGGGCACTAATGCTTAAAAGTTCTTTCTCATGTGCCCGTGTCTTATAGTTTTTAGATTATGAATTTTATTATTGGAAGGATGAGGACTGTTACTTTATTTGGTGCTTTGTTGTGTCATGGATACTAATGGTTTATTAATTTTTTAAATGGCAGAAAGTGGAAGGTGCTCTGGAGAAGGGTTCTGATGATTCAGATCGTGGCATGGTATTGGAAGATGATCCTGAATACCAGCTAATTGTGGACTGTAATGCATTGTCAGTTGATATTGAGAATGAAATAATCATTATCCACAACTTTATCCGTGACAAATACCGTTCAAAATTTCCAGAACTTGAATCTCTCGTGCATCATCCTATTGATTATGCTCGTGTGGTGAAAAAAATTGGCAATGAGATGGATTTGACCCTTGTTGATTTGGAAGGGCTCTTACCATCGGCTATTATTATGGTGGTCTCAGTGACAGCATCAACAACAAGTGGCAAGCCACTTTCTGAAGAAGTTCTCCAAAAGACCATTGATGCATGTGATCGAGCTCTTGAACTTGATGCTGCAAAGAAAAAGGTGCTTGATTTTGTAGAGAGTAGAATGGGATACATTGCACCAAATCTTTCTGCTATAGTTGGGAGTGCTGTTGCAGCAAAGCTTATGGGGACTGCTGGTGGTCTGGCAGCACTAGCCAAGATGCCTGCTTGTAATGTTCAGCTTCTTGGTGCCAAGAAGAAGAACCTGGCAGGGTTTTCCACTGCAACATCTCAATTTCGTGTAGGTTATATTGAGCAAACTGAGGTATTCCAGTCGACACCACCTTCTCTGAGAATGCGTGCTTGCCGACTCTTGGCTGCAAAATCAACACTTGCTGCACGGGTAGATTCTATCAGGGGGGATCCATCAGGAAACACTGGAAGAACACTTCGTGAAGAAATCCGCAAGAAAATAGAAAAGTGGCAAGAGCCTCCTCCTGCAAAGCAACCTAAACCACTTCCAGTTCCTGATTCTGAGCCCAAGAAAAAGAGGGGTGGGCGGCGGTTGAGGAAGATGAAGGAAAGGTAATGCAGGTTTTGCTGTAATTTATTCTCTTTGTTGTTTTCTTCTATGGATTTCTTGTAACTTTCTTTAATGTGTATTCTCAGATATGCAGTGACAGACATGAGGAAGCTTGCCAACAGGATGCAATTTGGTGTGCCTGAAGAGAGTTCTTTAGGTAAAATTTTCTCTCTAGCTTGTGCAAGTTCCGAGGGCATTTAGTTTTAATCTTTGCATTCATTTACCAAATGCTAAATGCTCCATTTGTTCAAGTACTCTGATCTAGCATGAAACTACAGTTCTGCTAATACGCATAACCTGCATGCTACTCGCCCACTGTATTGCTAAAAAGGTCCATTTATTCCTATGTCTTTTGTTTATCATTTTAGGGATGAAAGTGAGTATCCATGCTGCTCTTCATTGTCAGTGGCATATAGGGAAAGTTTATGAAAAACCTCCCCCCTTCTTCTGTTCAGTTTATCATGGTAGATTGAGAATTAATTTAGGTTTCATTGTAATGGTTGATTGCTTGTTGACAATAGGTGATGGACTGGGAGAAGGTTATGGAATGCTTGGTCAGGCTGGGAGTGGCAAGCTGCGTGTATCTATTGGTCAGAGCAAACTCGCTGCTAAAGTTGCTAAGAAGTAGGCCTGTTTTCTTTTGCTTATTGCTGCCCAATAGAGCTTTAATGATGAACTTAGATTTTTTCTCAACCATTCTCTGAATCTCAGCTTATGGGTTGCCTGCTTACCTTCTTTATTTTTTTTTCCTAGATTCAAGGAGAAGCAGTATGGAAGCAGCGGTGCTACATCTGGTCTGACATCAAGTCTAGCATTTACACCTGTTCAGGTTTGTATATATTTCTTGCTACCTTGATTATAAATTTCTGGTGCCAGTATCATCTTCATCTTACATATTAACTTGAAAGCTCTGGTGGTTCATATATTACTGACAAGCGACATAGACTTCAAAAAGGGAAGTGTATTTGGCCCAAAGAATGCAATGTATTAAAATCTTATTTGCTTGGTTCCATCATATTTATTGTCCGATTTCAATAATTTCTGATCATTGTGAAGTTCTCTGCGTTTGCAATGATTGGAAGTGAAAGGTATAGGGCCCTTGCTGAACTCTGTAATGCAAGACCTTGTGACTTTAATTAGGTTCTCACTGGTCTTGGTATCACAATTACTATCAGGTCAAATTGTGGTACTCTAAAATTGACCATGAAACATAACACTTGCTGACTATGTTACATGTATAATGGTTTCTGTAATTGTGAATTCTTAATTCATATATGTTGACAGTTAAGAGTTCAATTGGGTTATAAATACATTGAAATATCTCTTTTAAGTTTTACAAGGTTAAATTTCTTTTTGAAGAAAGGACTATATGTTCTTCGGTTGAGATTGACATATCTACTTTCGAGTGCAAAATGAAAGTTTTATGAGTTATGAACCGTTTAATAGTAGATTGCATATCCCGTGGTTTCTTGGTTGTTGATGTTTGTTGCTTGCCATCTTTGCTTGACAGGGTATTGAGCTATCAAATCCGCAAGCTCATGCACACCAACTTGGTAGTGGAACTCAGAGTACCTACTTTTCTGAGACCGGAACATTTTCAAAGATCAAGAGGATCTGAATTATGCAAAATCCACAGATCAAGCCCACCAACTTGTCATCATAACTAAAAGTTTTCACATTCTGATATGGAATCATTTTCAAGGTCAACACTTTGTGCTAAAAGCTATAGCCTCGTTTTTATTCACCTGTGCGCCACATATAATTCAATGACTTAGTATGGAATCATGTCCTTTTTTTTAAAAAAAAATTAGTGATAAATGATGCGGCTCTTTGTCTTCTGTGCATTGAGGATGAATCATCCACCATGACCCCTTCCATTCTTTCAACTTTCCAGTTTGACTGTACGGGTGGATGAGCACGGTTAGGTTTGATTCAGTTTGACCGGTGGCTGGCAATTTTTCCAGGTCGTCTCAAATGTCAAAACTTTGAAGAAGTTGGAGGAATTGGTTTTTTTTAAAAGAATCATATATTTTGAATCTTCGAGTCTTTAAAGTTATATTTTATTAAAAAAATCAGATTGTATTACTGCATCGTTTTTTTATTAGATAAACTGATATGTGTACAGTTTGGCAATATAAAATTTATGTAATATATATATATATATATATATATATATATATATATCCACAAGATACTTATTATTTTTTACATAAATTTTATAATATTATTAAAATAATGCATAATTTTATTTTTGTTAAATTATATTGACCGTTAAACGCTATATACTTTATAATATTATTAAAATAATGCATAATTTTATTTTTGTTAAATTATATTGACCATTAAACGTTATATACTTTATAATATTATTAAAATGATCAAATGGATGTCTAGATATTACGTCTATAATAATATTATTAAAATAATATATAGTGTTATTTTTTGTTAAATTATATTATTTGTCAAATGTCACATATATATATATACACACACATACATTTATAATATTATTATTATTATTATTTTTTTACCAAAATATTATTAATATTATTTTTTTGTTAAATTATATTATTTGTCAAATGTCACACATATATGCACACATACATGGATAACATTATCAAAATAATTTAATAAATATCCATATTGGTCATTAAATATTCAAATAGCAACAACAATAAGTAATTATCCAAACACTTAACATTAATTAGCTACCAGCTAACAGTTTAGTCAAACAGGCTCTAAGGTCATCTGCAATCATGCAGCAAATTTGCTGTTTTTAAGTAAATTTGTTGTCTAACTAGACAGTAAATTAAGCAGCAAATTTGCTGCTTTTGAACAGTATCCCAGCTATTTTGCTGGGCACTGTTTATCCCAGCAATCACTATTTACTTTTTTTTTACACTTTAGTTCTATACTTGTACAATTGTAGTATTTTAGCTCAATTTCATCCAAATTATTTTATTTTCTTTTACATAATATTTATTTTGTTCACTTTTTAATTAACAAAATATAAAATTAGTTTAATGTCTTATTATTTATATTTTTGTTATTTACATAAGTATTTATATTAATTACATACATTATTAACTATATTCACATGAATATAGAATAAACACTGAATAAATATTATAAACATTACCTAATTTTGGTTAATATGTATTAGACTATTATTTTTAAACTAATTTTGGTTCCAATTATATAAAATTTAGATTAAGACAATTAATTATTAAACTAAACTATCATTAAAATAAATATAATATTTAATTATATAATATTTATAAATGACTATTAAAATCAAATAATTTGGAGGAATATGTAAAAAATATAAAGTATGGGTGTAATTTGTAAAAATAATAAAAAATAAAAAAATAATAAATAATAAGAGATATAAAAGAATATATTGAAAATATTCTTTTTAATGTGTAAATTGACGTTATAGGTTGGAGATAAAATATTGTACAAACAGCAAATTTAATGTAATGTATGCAGCAAATTTGCTGTTTGGGTTGGAGATGACCTAAGAAGATTAAAAACCCTAATTTGTTGAACAACCCATCTCTTTCTCTCCATCAATACCCCCCCTCTTTTTCTTTTCTACTCTTTAGTTATCTATATTTAATAAGTTTTCTTGTAGATCCATAAATATGCTGATATTTTAGTATGCATTGTTATGTTTTTTATGCAACAAATAAAATAAAATGGCTGCTCTTTTGTTGCCTCAAATATTGATCTCTTCAATGTTTGAGAAGAATGACTGCCTGCTATCTATTTCTGTGTTTCTCGTACTCTGACGCCGCCTTCTCTATTGGAGGTCAAGATCGGGTACTTTTATGTCTAGATTTGAGAGGTTAGGACCTCCCTTTGTTCATTTCAATGACAAATAAAATAAATTTGTTTGTAATATGAATTAACAATGAATTAGAAAGCTGGTATTTTACTCAATTTTTTTTTTGACATATAATTTGCTGCATAATAATTGAATCAGATCAAATTAAATGAATATTTCTTTTTGTACTTTCCAGAATGAAGAACTTAAATGAATTTTTTAAAAACAATTTTACCAGCTACTGTTTAAAAAAAATTAGCAAATATATTTTGAAAGCTATTGAGAAATGAACAGCTATCAGTTGCATCACAACAGTTTAGCCAAACATTCTTTTAGAGTTGAGAAATAATTGTGATGAGTTTTCTCTTTCTATTGGGCCTTATAATATAATTTTAAATTGTTTAATCAAAAATTTATTGTAATATTTTGTTTTTTAATGAATGAATTAATATTGTTGTTAAAAAAAGAAATGAATGAAGTGCCTTCTCTTTTAATTATTCAAGAAAAATTTCGTGGTGTCAACGGTTTGGTATGAAGAATAAATAAATAATTAAATGAAGATGCCACGCCAATACCAATAAATTGTAAATTTAATGACTTTTCCTACAATCGCGCATTTCATATCAATATATGATATTGTCCCCACCGTACATCAAGTAGTAAAATTGTGGACTTTTTATTGATTGGAATAGTGTTTGAACTTGCCGATTTTTTCCTCTTATGACGTTAGAAGAAAGTAATTATTTTTACCAGTCGTTAAAAGAATTATTAATATGTGATATTATAATATTTTCATATAAATTCATTATTATGGTTTAGATAAAAAAAATTATGATGATTTCTTTTTTCTCTTTATTTTCTCTTATTTATTTTTTATGACCATATATTATTAATACCATTACATGCAATTCTAGTTACTTTTTATTCTAAGATATATATCATTAAAAAATTAAGCTGTTTTTTATTAAATTATTGAAATTATATTTTGTTAGTTAACTGTATGAGTTAATGCATATTTATAGAACATGGAACATGATAAAATTTGGTCAAAAAAATGATAAAATTGATAAAAAAATTAATATTTTGTGATTTTTTAAATTAAAAATAAATATTTATTAAAATGGAAAAATATTTTATCAATGGGACAATAACACTAATGTAAAACACACTTTTTAATGTAAAACATCATATATATATATATATGTGTGCATTTTGAATTAGGAAAAACACAGCTATAATTAGGAAAAAGGGTTATATTTTTTCCTCTTATTTTCTTTTATATAGCGATGAAAGAATGATCAAAAACGTTATTGGTAGTAGTTAGGACAAAGATAATGTTGTTGGTATGATAATCCTACCGGTGATGGTTAGAGTTTGGTTAGTAGTGGTGATGTGGTGGTAGGTTTTGTGAATTAATTGTGAAAAAAGAGTATATATGAAAATATGAGTGTTTTAAATATTTATATAAATGAAATTAAAATTATTGAATTAATTTTTATTTAATTATAACTATTAATTATTTTTGTATATCAATAATTGTAAAATATATTAATAACTATAATTAAATAGATATTAATTTAACAATTCTAATTTTATTTATATATATATAAATGTCTGTATTATAAAGCTACTAATGTGTTCGATAGAAACTTATTTTAGTAGAATAAGACTAGCGAAAAACAATTTTAAACATATAAGACTCGCTTAAAAAAATTCTTTTAAAATTTAATTGTAAAAATAATAATAAAAAAAACTTTTAGGACTTTTTGTGTTAATATTCCTTTTCTTAGTACCATCCTAGCCATTAAATTGTTCCTGACTTCCTGGATTTGGACACATGCATCAAACTCCAAACTGGTATAATTTAATGCACCAAATCTGCTCCAATGATACTGACTGTAGATCCCCGGTGACATTTCTTTTTTTTTTTTTTTCCCCATACATTTAAAGAGGAGGGAATCATTAATTTGGGTGCGGGATCTTGAATTCGAGACATCATAATTTTTTTTGCCTGAAATTTTGGCCATCAAAATAAAGCATCACGGGCATCCCGATATATATATATATATATATATAAAATATTTTTGCATTTTTTTATATTTCATATCTTTAGTTAGTTTGTGGTCTAACCTATTTAATATGAATAATTTATTATTTTATTACAGAATCAAAATATTAATAAAAATTATAGATTTAATTTTTCACTTTCTCATAACTTCCCTTAAAAAATCTTAAAATAATGATCATATTAAAAAAAATCTCTAGCTCATTTGTCTTTTCAACTTATAAAACAAGTATTTAAATATTTAAATTTATTAAAAATAAGACTTGTAGGTATTTTTGTATTATTTCAAATGTTTAAATAATTTTAAAATTAAAATTAAATTAAATTAAAAGTATTTATAAATGATATTTTTAACCAATAAAAGTATTAAAATGGTTAATTTGCAATTTGAAGGGACAAATTGAAAAGAAATGTCAAATTAAAAAAACGTGGATGTATTAAATCATTATTTAAAATTTAGAAATACATGATAATTTATTATATGGTATATTTATTTTATCAAATAATACTTAAAAATATAAAATATATTTTATATATTTTTTAGTTACTTTAAAAATTGTCTCAATATAATTTCTTTAATATTTAGATTATTTATTTTTTATTGATAAACATATAAAAATATATAATTTATTATTATTATTATTATTATAATAATAATTATTATAATTATTATTTTGTTCTTTTGTCTTCATAAGGAAAAGTATACACTCATTCAAGATAAGAAGTGTTGTCCAAAAAAAAAAAATCAAGATAAGAAGTGGGAGATAAAAAGTAAAAACAACAAATGATAAAGGCATGATACATCTGTAAATTTTTTATTTTTTATAAGTTTGATGCAATTATTTATAATTTTATTATTTTAATATCTAATTTTTTTAAAATATAATTTTTAAATCTTATTAGCACATATAGTATGAAATAACAAATTTATATGTGTTATATTTAAAAAGTTTGACAAATAAAAAGTACAAATAAAAATATCGAACTAACAAAAAGTGATAAATACAAAGAATAATAAATGTATTATATTATTAAATTAGTATATTTTAGACGAATTTAAATGTTAAAATAGTAAAATTATAAATTAAAATATTAAATTAATAAATTGTGTAAAGTACAAAAATGGTGGATGATAAATGAAGGATAAATTACATAAATGGTGTTTGAACTTTCTAATTTTTTCTATTTTGGTGGTCAAATTTTTTTTTTTACAATTAAGTGGTCACACTCATTAATTTTGTATCAATGTAGTGGTTTTAACGGGCCACTAGCTGCCTGAGTGTACAATTAACTAGAATGGGATCCACTGATTGCCATGTGGAGCGCCACGTCATCATTAAGCTGCTACAATGCCAAAAATGCCCTTAATCTAATTTTTTTGACATAAAATGGAGAAATTTCATAATTGGGAATCATGAAATAAAATGTCAAACAAGAACAGAGAAGGCCTATGGCTCCAAACACAGGAATTAACAACGGAACTAGCTTCCTTTGCTAGCCTATGGGCAGCTTGGTTCGTTGAACGCTTGACAAATGCTAAAGTAGCATTACAGAAAGGAGATAATAGAGACAAATAATCAAAAGAAATCAGACCTACATGAGTTGCATCATGAGAATTATTGCAGATGCAATGCACCAGAGTAAGAGCATCATATTTAACTAAGACATTGTCTAAATGCAACTCCTTCACCCAACTAAGTGCTTCTCTGATCACCAGTGCTTCTGCAAGCTTTAGGGCAACTCTGCCTAGAAAGGACTTCACAAGAGTTTGAACAAATATCCCTTGTGAATTACGTGTGATACGAGAGAGACCAGCAAAAGATGGGAAAATGGCGGCATCGACATTCACCTTTAGAAAGCCCTTTGGAGGAGGGGACCAACGAGTAACATAATTAACTAAGCTAGTAGTATCTGAACCTTGGCTGGAGACCTGCACTTCCTTTAATTGACACAGAAAATTATTTGTCGCCCTACACATCTGAGAGCTAGACAGTGATTTATTCTGCTAAATCAATTTATTACGAGCATGCCATAAACTCCAGATCGACGCATAAGCCAAAGACTTATGATCTTTTGAAAATGAAAGAATAATGAATTTTACCCAATCAACATTCCATGGCAAAAGGGCAACAAAAGAAAAGGTTCCTTCTACAAACTTAGAGACACAATAATCTTTCCTTCCAAGAATATTAGTAAGGATCCCCCTATCATGGTGACAAGATTGCGAGTGGCGACGACGAGGAAATCGGAGCAAGAAACCATGTCGGGGCAAGAAAGCTCAAGAGCAATCTTGGCATAAGTGACTAAATCGGCGTCATGTTCAACTAAGGTAAAAGGAGTGGAGGAGTGGAGGAGATGAGAATGAAAACATCGCAGTCGCTGAGGATGCAGTCATGAAAGAAAACATGGAGGGTGCTGGCGGCGGTAGTGGGGCTGGTGATTTGCTTGTTGGTGATGGTTTCTTGAAGGATTTGAGTGAACCTTGGGGCATGATTTGTCATAGTACTTATAGAAGATTATTGATTTGGAGAGAAATGTGAGAGATGATAGAGCAAGTGAAATTATCCTTAAGGGGGGGGGGGGGTGAATAGGGCTATCAAACAAAAATCAAAACTTAAAAACAAATAAGCAAAAATGAAAGAATGTTGAGAAAGAAGAATGATGAACATAAGTATTTAAGGAGTTCGGATTCTCAATAATCATACGTCTCCACCTAACTTATCCCCAAGTTAGGATTTTGAATCACCACAATCTATTCCTTTAGATTGATTTTTACAACTTGAGTTTTAGGCTCAACTCAAACCTTACAACTTGAGTTTTCAAGGCTCACTCAAAATCTGATTCACAAGTGTTTTTAAGGCTTACACTAAAACTAAATTTTCAAGTATTTTAATGGCTAAACACTTAAACCAATTCCTTTAGAATAGAACCTCAGTTTCCTTTTCTTTAACCCCAGAAAATAGAAGAATAAGAATTTCTATTCTAACACTCACCAAACTCTCACAAGAGTTTACTAAATACAAGAATAAATTAAAGAGAATTTTGAGCTTTAATTGAATGCTTGAGAAAAATGAAAAGCAAGTTTCTTAATCTCTAAATGATCTTCAGAGGTTGTATTTATAGTTGAGCAATCCAATTATAGCTGTTCGAAATAATAATTTTATTTCTAATAAATTTAAACTTCATTTTGATGAAATTTGGACTTTTAGCCTGCAAAAACACTGGTCTCAGTCGTGTTCACTCTGATCCCAGTCGGGATATTCAAAAATATATTCGTTATAGCCGTTATGTTTGAAGACAGCCTTGATCCCGGTCGTGACTGACCTGATCCCAGTCGTGACTGACATGATCCCGGTTGAGATCATACTTGTCCCAATTAGGACATTGGCCCGGGATATGTTTTGGATAAATTCTTCAATTTGATGCAATTTTGGTCCCGGTTGGGACTTGTATGGTCCTGGTCGGGATCATGACTTTTTGACATTGAAGAAGATCGAATTAGCCTTAGTTTTATTCATAAAAGTTGTAGGTATTTGTCTTATGTTTCCATATAACTTTGAATCACTTAAATTAGACTTCTGTAGCTCAAGATATTATTGAAATACAGAGAGCTGCTCATATTGAAATGAAAATTGCATATGCTAAATTTAACTGAAGATTTCCAGACCCAAATGGATTTAGATTTTGACAAGTAAGATTAATTTGAAAAGATTGTGATGTCTACTTAAAATGTTAAGAAGACAACTTTCTAATTTTAAAAGTCTAAGACTTCCAAAATCTTCCTAGAATCCCGAAGGTCAATTTAGCCCGAAAGCACGCTTAGCTTCATTTTGATTTCTATTATAGTCCTAGCTTATACACACTTAAAAAAACATGTTAAATGCTCAAAATCAATTTTTTTAAGATCAAAATCAAGATTGATTATTGCTAAGGTCAACAATCCCCCTTTTTTATTTTGACAAACTTATTTTGAGTTTGAGAGAATAATATAAAGTGAAGTGTGTGATAATTTGAATTAATTTTACTCCCCATAAAATTATGCATATTATAAAAATAATAACTATAAGGAGTAAGAATATTCAAATAAATAAAATTAAATGAGAAAAATATATTTCCTTATTTCTCCCCTTTTGGCATGATAAGAAATATAAATTTGAAAATTATCTTCTTTAAATAATAAAAACTTGATAAAATATTTAAGAAACATAAACATGGTAGAAGAAAAATTTTACTAAGATAATGCATCACAAAATAGTACATATCACATTATCATATAGAGCTTAGTTCTAAAGGAAATAAAAGGCCAAGAACTAAAACAATGAAAATCATGAAAGTTTAAAAAAAATTCTCCCCCTTTGTAAAAGACTAAATGAAATTATGCAAGTAAGCAAAACAAGGTCTTTTACATGGAGAAAAATATGATAACATGATGATTGACACATAAGTAGCCACACTTACAATGCATGTAACAAATACTAAGGAAATAAATAATAATAAAAAGAATTAAGCGAACACAAATTTTTCTCCCCCTTTGTCAAAATGTAAAAAGAATTAAATAAACAATAATTTAATGAAAATAAAATTGCATTAATAAAGGATAGAGTTACAATGATATTTAAGAAATACCAATTGTAAACTAGACATAAACTATACTAACAAGGACATAATAAAAACTAACAGTTCATAGTAGCATAAACAGAAAATAT
>CATIWM010371148.1:0-13474 GCA_949671775.1 Mallotus repandus
ATTTAAGCCCAAAACTATGTTATTTGTTATTATGCTTATGTGGCAGCTAGGTTTAATAGTTTCATTAGGGTTTCTTATGTTAGGATGTTATAAAAACACCCCTTATGGTACGTTTTTAATCAGATTGGATTTTAATAAAAAAATAGTTTTGTTCCCTTTGCATATTTGCTTGAATTCTTGAATTCTTGTTAAATGCATAAACCACTTATCAAGGAATTGATCTATCCTTCTGGCGTGTTAAAGGCTAGGGTTTAAAGAACTTAGTTTTATTTAGGTTCTAATCTTGATCAACCAAACTTACAATCTGATTTAAGCGATTCTTAGGTTTCTGAAATTCAATTTGTTCTTGGGTTTCTAAGATAGTAATTCATAGGTTCATAATCATTAGGGTTCATGGTTCTATTCCTTGGAGGTTCTTAACAGTAGCACTCACAGAAGTCTCATCCTAGGCAATCTCAAAAGGAATATACTTCAGGAGATACACTTGAATACATTTTTGACAGCCACAAGACTGCTTCAATAAAGATGAAGCATCGAATTCAGTCTCTGTCAACTCCTAATATAAAGGTCTAACACACGAGCAATGCAGCTATCGGCTATAAAAAGGAATAATGCATTCAATACTTGAGATGAATGCACTCTAAAACTCCTCTCATCATGAAATAAAGCCCTCTAAATCCTAAACCTTTTTGTAGGGAATGTCAGGGAGAGAAACGAGGCCTTTATTATAACATCAATGAAAATGGCAGCAAGACAAACTCAGCTCTAGGTCACAGCCTCAATGGCTAAGTATGAAAGACCCCTGTGATCAGAGACATCATCCCAATCAAAAAGGGAAGTTTACAAAAGAACAATGATGCATTCTGACAAAATTTCTTTGTCTGCAAATAATTAGACTAGACTAACTTATGGTATTTTGGTGCAGGGAAACAAAAAAGAATGACAAAGGAGAAAAGAACCAGCACAATTGTAAGAACCGGCAAGAAGCAAATGCCAATCGCTCATCAGAATATCACCCCGTGTGACAAACATCTTAATAAATATTCAAGGGAAGTAACAAGACTCTATCCCTTTAGTTTATGCAATAAAGTGCAATGTCCATACTAAAATTCACAAATTGAAAGTAAATTCATCCAGTTCATGAGATCATGTGTGAAAACCTATCCCATGAACTTTGATCTTAATAGCTCTTTTTATTAGCTTTGCAGAGTTTAGATGTCTACTTGATGGCTTCATGCTGATAGTTTCTAAACTTTAATCAATCTAATGCTTGCTTTGCACCCGAATGAGGGGAAGAATACGGAAAAAAAAAATCTACGGACTTATAGCATAAATTGCTTGGATTTAGAGTATCATTTCAGTCTTTCTGAATAATAAATGTGCATCCAATCTACTCCAATGCTCAAATTAAGTAAGAGTATAAAATACCTTGACGGTATCTATATTAAGTAATACGAGAAAGGCAGGGGAATACTAAGAGGAGAATTGAAATAAGAGCAAGTATTCCTAATCTATTCCAATGCTTAGAAATGAGTAAGAGTATTAACGTGAATTCCAATATATGTGATTTATTTCACATAAAGGGAGGGCTCCCATGGTTTTATTATTTTCACATACTCTTTGATTCTTTGCCATGAGCCAAATAATGCAGCCTTCTCTCTTGATTTTTCACGTACTTTTTAGTTCTTTGCTATTAATCAAATCCAAAGAAATAAAAAAATCACAGACAAACACAGCAAAAGTCATAAACTTTCTATCAACGATGATCATCCTTCTGAGGGGAATCAATACTGCATCCATCAAATCATCTATTTTTCTACTCCATTCTCTTTTTATTTTGTCTGATTATTTTTATTTTATTTGGCTTTGATTTGATTTGATTTAATTTTTATCTTATTTTATTTAAATACTAATCCTTGTTTATTTTTATGTTTGTGTGATGGATGGGGTGATATAAATTCACTGTGGAGAACAAAACCCATGGAGGACCCATGAAAATTCATGGAATGGAATGCCATGAATTAAATTTTGTACTTTCACATAGTATTAGGCCTTTTGGGTTTTGTTTTATTTTATTTTATTTCCTATTTTTTAATGGTATTTGTATTGTGTATTTATTTTGATTTTGGGC
Source organism: Mallotus repandus (assembly GCA_949671775.1). Classification (NCBI taxonomy): domain Eukaryota; kingdom Viridiplantae; phylum Streptophyta; class Magnoliopsida; order Malpighiales; family Euphorbiaceae; genus Mallotus; species Mallotus repandus. Next base: position 2,132 of record CATIWM010371148.1, read on the forward strand.
ATGTAACTATTATTACACGTAGGTTGTAATAGCCTTGATAGTGGGAATAGTGAAAACTTTAATTTTCTGCTTTTTAAAATTGATTAGTTTTCTAGGATCATTTGGTAAAAACCTAATTAAAATTAATGGTGGCTTTAGATTAATTTAGGTTGCATGTAAATTGAATTAGGGTTAAAACCACAGGATGCTTGTTTTAATTTGTTATTTGCTTTATTTTTATTATTTGGGCTTGTTTATTATTTTTATTCGTTTTGGACCCCAAACCTACGTGTAGGTTTTAACTCATTTAATTAATAGGTTTTTAAAATTGGTTTTAGGTTTTTAATTACGTTAAAATTAATTTAGGCTCATAATTAATTAGATTTTAGGTTAGAGATGGATTTAGGCCCACCTAGTTAATTTAGATATAGGCCCACTTTAGTTAATAAAATTTATTTAGACTTAGCTCATTAATTAAGCCCTTTTCATAATTTGTAGAATTAAGGTCATTTAGATTTAAAACTTGTAGATTTAGGCCTACTAATTTAAGCTTTCATAATTTATAAACTTAGGCCTATTTTAGAAATAAAATAAATAAACTTAGGCTCATTGAAATAAACTTGACTAGGAATTAGGGCTATTAGCTTTAGGTTCATTTGTAAATTAAAATATGTAAACTTAGCTCACTTTAATTAAAAATATGTAGATTAGACTAACCTAAGGTTAATGTGCTTTGTATGAATGTATTTCTTATATGCTTTTTCATGATTGGTTGCCTTTGGAATTGATGGATGTTTAATTAGGGTATATATGAAATTGCATGTATTTAGAGGATAAGATAGTAATTCATAAACTAATTCTAAATGAACACGAGACTAAAAGAAGTTGGTATTCCGTATCCAGAACTCCTAGTTGTGGTGCTAGCTTGTATTAGAGAATCGAGTTACCATCAACTTTGATTTGTCCCAGTTATTACCCTGGGTGGTGACTCCTCATCTCCACGCCATGTCTTTGTGAATGTGGTTAGTGTGTTCCTTAGAGGCCTGAGCTCAAACAGTGTCGCGGTTGCAATAAACTTGGATGCGCGCTAAACCCTGCCATCTACAACTACCTCCCACTATTAGTATTACATACTGATCAAGGAAAATAGACAGAGGTGATATTTAAATTAACATTATCCAAATATTAATTTATCGACTATGAACATTTTATAGCACGTGTACCAAATAAATTTGTCACTCATATTATCAACTCTTGATAATAAATTTATTTAACATTATGCTAATGGATAAATATTCAATTAAATAAACATTTTAGATAAATTAATACTCTTTATTACCTTTTGGGATAATTTACATTGTCAAAATATGTGATTGGCGTCTAGGGCATACTACCTATGCTAACAATTAGATTATTTAAGAAATAGTGTTTTAAGATACTTACCTTGCTTAGGTTAGCTCCTTTGCGTGCTTAGAGATATATCTTGCTAGGATTTTGCTCTCTTTAGACTGCATGTTAGGACTTATTTGCCATGTTTCCCGCCCTAAGTGTGTGATTTTCATTTACCTGTAAATAATCAGAAAATAGTAGTTAGTGTTGATTTAAGGAGAAATAATTTATGAGTCAGAATTTGTGTGATGCTAACTTCCCTTTTTAGAGCCTGGTGACCTGTCTAGTTTTACTCGATAGCTTTACTGGAGCTAAGAAGCTCTATCGAAAGTTGCCTGCAGAGGTTTGAGATAGGGTGTGTGGTCTTGGCTTCAATGGCATTCTAGACAGTTTATTGGAGGGACTAGAGACATTGAGGAGTTGTCAGGTGACAATGACTGCTCTGGTGGAGAGGTAGTTAGATTGTACACACACATTCCACTTCTAGTTCAGGGAGATGACGATCATGTCCCTTGACTTTGCTGCTGTTATGGGGTTTGATTTTGTTAGTCAGCGAACCCCTTTCGAGATTCTAGAGGATCCTATGGGGTTGTGCCGTGACTTGCTAGGTTACCCTCCAAAGTTTAGAGTTAGTCGGGGAGGTCTGATTTCTTACGACCGGCTGTGGTGACTGTGATGGTGCTGCTGGAGATGGTGCTATCCGCATTGAGAGATATGCCCAGTGCTTCATCTTCTATTTGATGAGTATGATGTTATTCCCTAATGTGAATAACAACGACGGCTCTTGGTTACTTCCTCTACTACAATACCTCAATACCCTATGAGATTATGATTGGGGTTTTACTGCTTACGGCTATCTCTTCTATGGCTTAGATGACGTGTGCAGAGATAGTTTGCTGATCTGTGGTGTGCCACTAGTGGTTGATGTGAGTTACTTCAGAAACTTTATTATTCTCTTGTTCTTCCTTTCTGAGTGCACTTTTCCTCATATGTTCCTTTTATAGATTTGGGCCTTTAAGTTCCAGGTGTTGACTTCTTCTGTCATTGCTAGGATGCGAGAGAGATTCCCTCATTTCCCTATCTAGACCGCTCAACCTTAGAGAGGTTTTGTACAGTCTCTAAAGGCTACTCGCGCTGCTCTCGCTGAGCTAAAGTTTGATCAGGTCGATGTTTTCTTTTGCTTTTCTTATTATGACCTCCTATATCCCATTCCTGATGGTTATTTTTTATTGTAGATATACCTTCAGTTGTAGTGGGAAGGCTATCCCATAACTTTTTTAATAGTGATGCAAGGATTTAGGGAGATTATAGACAGGCGGATACTGTTTGTGATGCCTGTTGATTGCGCCTGGTACCTTGGTGAGCACGTGGCGAACTAGTTCTTAGGACCCATTGGTCATCGTGTTCCTTGTTGTCCTGCTCTTGATATATTATGGGGGAAGGACATGGTAGGTCCTACTTTTGAGGTGGCGTTAGTTAGGACTGATCACTAGCTATTCTTGGAGCCAGAGGGTGTCTCCTACCTCGAGGCCTTTATCCCTCAAGTGATGGATGGTATGGTGAGGGATTTCGTGCCTGCTCCACCTACTATGGTTGCGGGTGTCTCTTCTTCCTTAGCCCATCAAGTATGCCTTGTTTCTCTATGTTGTCTCTACTTTACCTATTCCTTCATTCTAACCTTCTTTTATTTATTTTTAACAGCCTCGTTCGAAGAGGTATCATGCCAGAAGCACTGCTAAGACTTCAAGTGGTGTTGGAGCTTCTGTCGATACCCCTACCGAGACTGTTCAGATGATCTCTAGGGTAGCTGCACTGTTACTACTCCCTATGGTTCGGGCACCCAAACTCCATAGTGAGGTAGTGGTCCAGGTAGTTCTTGCATCTACTAAGCTCGTGGGCTACATTCCCGAGGATGCTACTCATATGAGTACCTATCTACCTTTGCTACTTTGATATTTTAGATTTGTTGTTCGCTAACTGCTCTATTTATAGGTTCATCAAGATATGGCCACATACTAGTACTAGTGTGCTTTGGGCCTGATGAGCTATTATGTCCATTATTCCATAAAGACTGATGTAAGTCTTTTACATTTGAGCTTGTTTCCTGTTTCACTTATGCAATGATATGTATGTGTATGTTATGAATGCATATATGTTAATACATGTATGTTATGATGATGACGCAACTTGAGCATGTGAGGCTAATGTGACAAGGTGCTTACTGTGAGATCCAGAGGCTGCGAGCTGAGCTAGAGGGACTGAGGGTGCGCGATGCTAGACCTATTAGGAGAGAACCATCAAATGTCGATGACAACAATAATGATGGTGATAACGAGGGTGATGATGAGGATGGCATTGAGTCCTGATTTTGCCTCCTTTTATTTTTCAGACTTGTATTGACATAAAATTTTGGATATTTTTAAGATGTACTTTACTGACAAACTTTATTGAGGCTGTTGATGCTTGCTGATTTTTGTTGTGCTTTCCTTTGTCTTATTATATTTTCTTGCCATACTACCATAACAAAACAAATGAAATGAAATGGAAATAATTTACAATGAAAATGAATATAATTACATCATAGAAAGATATGAACTCTAAGATGCAAATTTTGCTTTTGTGATAGATATTGATTCAGGCATTTACTTCTTAACATGTGTGACTCTTGATAATATTTTCCATTTGTATTGAATAACATTTATCATAAGCATGGTTACATATAGAAAATTTTGAAATGACAGTACCCTTGTCCTTAATCAGCCCTTTCGAGTTTTCTAATTAAATATTTTGCCTCTCATTTTGTTGTTTTTTTTTTCACAAATAGTATCACTTGAGACATTCGACATTGATCCATTTAAAGAACTCATTCCCGTCAACTTCCATTAGCTTGATGCACTTTTTGAAAGGATAGTTTTAACCAAGTACGACCCTTCACAATTAGGTCAAAACTTCCCTTTTGGATATGGTAAATTTGAGTCCCCAAACTGAGAATGGCCAAGGAGAGGACATGGTGTGTAATTCTGAATGAGGCAAATGGCTGATGGCTCCATGAATCTGACACTTATGGCATCTCTTGGTGAACTTAACACAGTCCTTAACTATTGTCATCTAGAAAAACCCTTGTCTCATTATCTTTTTGGCTAGCATTGTTCCATTCATATGCGGACCATAAACACCTTCGTGTACATCTGTCATCACTTTCCTTGCTTCATTCTCATCCAGACAATGCAATTACATCCCATCTAAAGTTTTTTTGTATAAGTAGCTTGAATATTGGTTTGCTTACTTCTGTTAATCTGGCTATGAATCTACTAATGAACTGTAGCTTTCCTAAAAATCCCCAAATTTCCTTTTCAGTTTTTGGCATTGGCATTTCTTGAATTACTTTCACATTGTCTGGATCAACTTCAATTGCTCTCTGACTAACTATGAGTCCTAGCAACTTCCCTGAAGTTACGCAAAATACATATTTCTTAGGATTTAGCCTCAAATTTTACTTGTCTACCAGTTGCACGACTTGATGTTCTTCCCGAGTTTTTAGCTTCACCATCATGTCATCAATATAAACTTATACCTCCTTGTGTATCATGTAATGAAACATTACTATAGCCATCCTCTGATAGGTCGCACCTGCGCTCTTTAAACCGAAAGGCTTTACTCTATAGCAGTAAGTTCCCTATTCAGTGATGAAGGAGGTCTTAGCTTTATCGATGATTGCCATGAGAATCTGGTTATATCTTGAAAACCCATCCATTAAGGAGTACATGGCACACGCGGCAACATTGTTAATCAAAACATCTATGTGAGGCAGTGGAAAATTATCCTTCAGACATGCTTTGCTAAGGCCTCTGTAGTCTACATAAATCCTTACTTTCCCATCCTTTTTAGGTACTGGCACCACATTAGCCGACCATTCTGGATATTCTACCACTTTTAAGAACTTAGCCTTGATCTGCTTCTCTATATCCTCTTTTAGTAACTGTGCCCATTCTGGTCTCAACCTTCGCAACTTCTATTTCATAGGTTTGTGTCCCTCCTTAGTTGGAATATAATGCTGAGTGATTTCTTTGTCGATGCCAGGCATGTCGTCGTACGTCTAAGTGAATACTTTTGATTATTTTGTTAGTATTTTTTCTAATTCTCTCCTTTCCTCAAGGGTAACATTTTTTGAAATATGTAATATACGAGGACTTTCATCCATGCCCATGTTAAATTATTCAGTATTAATGGAATGAATGTCAAATATGCTCATGTAAGGTTCCATTAAATGCCCATCATTATCAAAAGATAAATCACACAAGTAATCAAAATTAGATTTCATTACATCACATTTAAAGTTCACTACATCAACATATTCAAATAGATTAGCAATATAAATGTCATCAGGAGTAGCTGCATCATCAAATAAGATGTCCTTTATACTAGGCTCGATGAGAGCTATGATGTCGGAATAGCTTGGAGCCTCAATTTCCAACCTCATACTTTGCAAAACTTGTTCAATCTCAACAACAAAAATGATCCCTTACTCTTCAATCTGATTCTTTCTTTTCCCCATACTGTTGATCACATTGGCAAAGATCTTAAAACTTGATTTCTTGATCCCATTGCATTCCTATTCCTCAGGTTGACCTTGGTACTTAAAGAGGCCTTTGGAAATGGAAGTAGTTTTCTTCCCCTTGTTTGTAGTTGGATCATACCCCAGTCCTTGCTAGCTAGTCTATCCATTAAAGTCTGCAATTTTAAGATCCCATTCTTCTTCTTTTTGATCCCAATTCCTAGTTCATAACTCATCTTATTCATCATGGATATCACCTTCAGACTGATCTAATCCTCATTGATCACTGATACTTAAAAAGCTGGAGGTGTCACATTCATGCATGAAAACAAGATGTTAGTCTCAGCTTCAATAGTGGCTACCTTTTCGTCTAGTGGGAACTTAATTTTCTGATGCAAAGTGGATGGTACTCCTCCCAATGGATGAAACAAGGGCCTTCATAATAGTAGAGCAAATGTAAGCGGTATCTCTAGCACTGTAAATTCCATATCAGCAGGTTGATACACTCTCCCACTTCTAGTCATATGGTTAACTGATGGTTCCTCATTGGAGTCACACCATATGTTGATTCCTATCACACATGGTGCGTCTAGTAATGGGATGGTGTCGACCTCATCTCCTTTATTAATTTCATCTCCCCATCCAAAGGGTATAATGTCTTCCTTCTTGAAAGCAGCTGAAGGAGGAGCAGTATATTTCACCTTGAAATTGAACTTTCCAGATGGCTGTCCCAATAGATCCCAAACCACTTTCTTTTCCACTAGTTCTCTCTCTTCTTCATATTCAAATGGCCCATTGTTGTTAATGACTTCCCCAACTCTTCTTGCTGCTATCTAACTTAGCTATCTTTGCATTATCATGTGAGGTGTACAAGTAGGAAGCATATATATGTACTGGTAAGAGGAAGGGTCCATCTCATCATCACTTAAGCAGTAGACTAAACCTGTAAAATCTTCATCCAGTATTGTCAATATTTCTCTTTCTTCCATTTCAAGCTTCTCTTCTTCATTCTCTGAAATTTCTAGAATGGAGTTCTCAATAAAAGACTCAAGCAACCTTGATGAGATGGCATAAGATGTTGGTGGTGGCATGTTTCAATAGTTTGGTAGAGGGTTAGTTTTGACATTAGACTGCTTTTCAGGATCTTTGATCTTACCAGAGTCTATGGGATCTCAGATTCAAGATGGTAATAGGTTTGTTAGAGGTCTTGGTTCAAGATGTTTGAGAAGGCCTTTTTGCTAGAGTATTTAGAAGACTTTGGATAAGGGTAGGCTAAAGTTTGAGAACCTGTGGTTTTTCAGGGCATTGACAGTTAGGTTTGTTTTAGTGGAATAGGTGTTTTGAGTAGGCTATGTTGGCTTTCAGTAGGCATTTTTGGGTTGAGAAATCTCTTCATCTTTAATTCCGATGCCAGCTTGATAAAGCGCTTTGAAGGTAGGGTAGTGGACAAATAACATCTGCTTATAGAAGTGAGGCAAGGCTCCTTTAATTACCATCTCTATCTGTTCGTCCTCCAGGGGTCTATCCCTCATCAAGGTAGCTTTTCCTCTCCATCGAGCGATGTAGTCTAAGAAACTCTCACTGCTATTTTGTCTAGTGGTTTTTAAGTCATGTCTCATGACATCCAACTGGGTGTTGTATTCATACTGCTTAATAAACTTTTGTGTAAGAAGCATCCAGTCATTCTTGATCTCATCTTCCAAGTCAAAGAACCATGCTCTCGACCCTTCTTCTAGTGAAGTGAAGAAAAACTTCCCGATCTGAGATTCAGACAACTTTATAGAAGCCATGAAAGTAGCATATTGCTCAAATGGACTCAAGGATCCTCAGTACCATTAAACTTGGTGAAGTTGGGGAGTTTGAAATCTTCAGGTAGATCTTCATCCTTAAACAGTGAGAGGTTGGTATAGTCACGACTTCTTATTGCACTCTTTTCTTTTAGTGAGAACTCGAGCTGAGCCATCATGTTAGCTAGTATCTTGACCTCCTCCGATGGCTCAGACTTAGTCAGATTGACTGGTGTGGCAGTTGGCTAGGTTAATGTCCCTCTCATAGCTTGATAGTACTCATCATCTTTAATGAACAACCCTAGATTGGGCACTTTATTTTTCCCTCTATCAATCTTTGCATTAACTGACCCAGAAGGTTCTCCCTATTCTGCTTTTTCACATATCATCTGTTCCATTATGACTTTCATTTCTTTCTTCATGCAGTCAGATAAATTCCTATCACTGATTAGTTTCTTAAGAGCATCCCTCAACTATTCTTCTATGTTATGAGCCATCATCTCTTGAGCTGGACTTGTCATAGGAATAATTGGACTAGTACTGGCATGTTTAGTTGCTTTGAGTCTACGACACTTTCAAGGAGCTATTTTTTTGCATAAGTATGCTTGTTAGTATGATAGAGGAATGATGCATGCATGCATGATATAATGAATTCTACAAATTCAAATTTAAAAAAGTTATTATTGACGCACAGCTGTGCACACCCATCTTGTATGGTGGTGCATCTCTTACTTCCAATCAGACATGGTCATGCACTTTAAGGTGCACAATTATGCATCTCTACAATGGCTTAGGCATGGCTGTGTGCATCTCCTTACATGACTATGTAACTTCTTTGGCTCTTAAAACTTGATTTTTCTTCAAGAACTTCACTTACTTTGGCCTCCTAACCATGGGCTTCAATGGATTAACTCCTCCAAACTCTCCAATGCATCCTGAGGGTCAAAATTTTTTTAAAACAATTAAACCTAAATAACTTAAAATTAACACAAATCTATAAAAGTGAACAAAGGTACTAAAAATACAAAAAAAACCTTATAATTAACTAAAAATGCAATGAAATTAATCCTAGTTCTACCTTATTGAGTGCTCAAAATATGAAGCTTTTCACGCTTATTGCACACCTAGCCATTCAACAACAAAATTCCTCAAAATAAACAAAAATAATCATAAAAAAAATAAAACTATTAAAACTTCTAAAAATCTAAACTCTAAAGGTTTTAACCTAATAGTGCCAATATTCAATGCTATTATAGACTCTAGGCACTTACAACCTCACAAATAAGTGCTCAAAATATTTTTCACGCTTATCAAACTCCCCCACACTTGAGCTTTTGCTTATCCTCAAGCAATTTATGAAATAACCAATTAATATGAAGAACCGAACTCATTGCCTAGCTTTAACTCGACTAGCTATTTTAATCTTCATTTAATATAAAGGTCAAAAACTAAAAATTAGAATAATAACTTGAGGTCAAGAATATATTATTTTACTATGTGAAGAGCAAACTTCCCAATTGAATTCTTAAAAATAGAAAACTAAAATTGAAGAAAGATGAAAGTAGTTAAAAATTACGTCAAAACCTAGCTAATCTAAAACCCTTATATATAAGGTACTTTAAGCGATTTGTATTTGTTTTATTAGAGGTTTTCCTAATTTTAGTATCCCCCCACCTTTCCTGCACTAGTCAGTGTCGATACCTCACAAAGGATCCTTTGGATACTCATACTCTATTTGAGAGCATTGGAGTAGAATGAGCATATAAAGATTCAAAATTTTAAAGTGTTAGCTCCTTGTAAACAAGTGTGTTTTATGCTCCATTTCACTTTTATTTTCTTTTTCTTTTTATAGATACCACAATACATAAGACTTGACTAACTTTAAGAGTTGAATTTTCAATGTCTACTTACAAGCACTTTTCTAAAAAATCAAGTATCCAAGTTTAATCTCTCCATTAAGAAGTAAGCATTAAGTTCATTGAAAGTTAAAAGTACTTAACCAAAAATTATTTTTCTAATTTTAAAGATCCAAAATCAACATTAAATGAAGATTACTATATCTTTTCAAGAAAACTATCTTTAATGAATTAAGCTCTACCGATGAATAGGCTTCCAAAACTTAAGTGTTATGCACGAAATGATTCCTAATAACTAAATGCAACAAATGATATAATGTAATGGCATGCATGTTCCCTCTTATTCTAAATTAACAAGAATAATTTAAAGGTAAAAGAAAATAAAATAAAAAATAAAGGAAAATACTCCCCTTTCTAAAGTGGTTTTGGTGGCGAGGAAGTGGTGGTTTCCATGAGCCACTTCAGACTCTTATTTTGGCTTGCTTGTGCCTTTTGTAACTATTCAATCATAATTTAGAGCTCATCCAACCTAGCATAAAGCCTCAATTCCAGCATGTCAAAACGATGTAGCAACAGTTGCTCCTCTGATGCACCATTGATTGAAGCCTTTCGCTTAATACATGCTTCATTTATCACAAAGCATATTGGCACAACAAGTAACATTATTTTCTCTCAAGCTCCTTCAGTGTCCTCCATTCTATAATAATTTCAGCACGAATGAGCACTCTTGCACTCAAAGTCTTTGATTTGAGGACTCCTATCCCTCGAGAAGAAAAGGTCAAATTAAAAGTAGAAAAGTATTGAGCCAATGTTAAAATAATATGTCCCAAGGAGAGAGCTACTTTCCCTGCTTGCACAACATGCCACATTGTCCAGAAAAGAAAATGTGTACTATAAACCCTAGTGTTAGTATGCATGCACCATAATATAAAAACTTCATCATGTGAAACCCTTATGTTATCTTGCTTTCCAAAGATATTGTGCGACATGAATTTATGCAACAATAAGTAAAAAATGGTTCTTAATTAATCGACTGACCATTGTCTCTCCCTCACTAAAACTGCTATTTCTATAAGTTTACTCCAAAATTCATGCATATCAAATTCTTTTAAAGGATGTCTAAGTCCTCCATTGGGAAACCCAAAAATATCATACATAAGTTCAAAATAAAAAAAAAATCCTTTGCCGAAGAATCTACTCAAGAACACTTACTTATTCTCATCAACAAATTTCAGTGTTGTGTAGAATTCGATTGTGAGTTCATAAAGAGTGTCATATTTCATTTTAATGAACTTAGTCCATCCCAATTGATCATATAAGATAATTATCTCTTCATCAACTCCTATGTCTATCAAAACATCATCTTCAAAGGATTTAGGCAAATTAAATTTCACTTTAAATGAGAATTAAATTTCTTTCCCTCCTCATGCGAATGGATGGGAAAGAAAGCATCATATTTTTTAGTGAGATCACTCACCTCAGTCCCTTTTTGCTCTACTAACTTACCTTTATTTTGCCTTGCTTGGTTTTGCCCTTCAGATGACATTATGAATCAAATTCAAAATTATTTGCACGAGTAAGTTAAAAGAAATAATTATTCTCAATTAAGGTCTTTCAAAATTTTTAGAATGAATCTTCTTTGAAAAACCTGCTTACTTATATACATAGGGAGTAATCCTTGTACACAAAGGAAAAATTTTCTCCTTAAATTGGAAGGAGTGGAAAATTCAAAATTGTAAAAAGGAAAGAAAATAAACTAAAAATCCTATTCCTAATT
>CATIWM010371196.1:0-10466 GCA_949671775.1 Mallotus repandus
CACTGAAAATAAAAAAAAAATTGAGAGAAGATTGAGAGGAGAGAATGTAGAGCAAAAAAAAAAAGAGAACATAGAGCAAAAAAAAAAAAAAAAAAAAAAGAGAACACAGAGAGAAAAAAATTAAAAATTAAGAGAAAAAGAACTTATAGAAGGTTTTACAAAAAAAAGAAAAGTTTTCTTTACGTTCTTTAAAAAAAACGCAAAAAGCCCTTGAGAAAAGAAACAAGATTCTACGGATTCTATACCAAAAGAGTGATTAAATCTACTATGAAGAATAATCAAACGGCATATGCACAACATTCCATTTCTTCTTCTTCTTTGTTTCTTTTCTTTTATTATGTTTTAATCCTTCTTTTTCTTTGTTTTATTATTCTTTATTTTTATTTATTTTTATTTTCTTTATTTGCTTTTCTAATCACTTTTATTGTTTTCTCTGTGTTTTCTTTTTTCTTTTCCTAACCGTGGAGATGAGTATCCTGGAGAAGATGTAGTTGACAAAATACCCATGAAGATTCATGGAATGCCATGGATTTTAATTCTGTAGTTATTTCGTATTAAGTTTTATCTTTGTTATCATTTTTGTATTCTGTATGTTTTGTTTATTTATTTGGTTTATTTCGGCATGTAATTAATTAGTTTATATGTAGGAATCGTAATAGCCCCAATAGAAGGAAATAGTGGAATTTAAATTTTCTGAACTTTTTAAAATGATTAGTAAATTAGGGTTTATTTGGTAAACCTTAATTAAAATTAATGATGGCTTTAGATTAATTTTAGGTTGCATGTAAATAAATTTAGGGTTAGAAATTATATTATGTTTGATATGTTATTTGTTTATTTTATTTATTTGGGCTTGTTTGTATTTTTATTCATTTTGAACCCCAAGCCCATATTAGGTATTAACTCATTAAATAATAGGCCTTTAAAATTGGTTTTTGGTTTTAATTAACTTTAAAATTAATTTAGGCCTATTTTATTTAATAAAATAAATTTAGACTTAGCTCAACCCATTAATTTAATATTTCTAAAATAAATAGAGTATCATTTCATTTAAATTAAAATAAGTAGAATTAGGCCCATTAAATTAAATCCATTTTTCTTTTAAAATTTGGTAGACTTAGGCCCACTTTTTAGAATAAAATAAATAGATTTAAGGTCATTAAATTAATTAAAATGTAGAGTTACCTTTAGTTCCATTTTCACTTTGTAAATAAAAAATGTAGAATTAGCTAATTTAAAATTAAAATCAATGTAGTTTAGAATTAACTAGGGACGTTACGCCTTGTGAATGCATTTTTTATGTGCTCTTTCATGACTAGTTGCCTTGGTGCTAGATGAGTGTTCAATTAGGGTTTATATGAAATTGCATGTAATTAGAGAATAAGATAGTCATTCATAAACTAATTTTAAAGAACATGAGACTAAAAGAAGTTGGCATTCCGTTCCCGGAATTTTCTGGTTGTGGTGCTAACTTCTTTTAGAGTATCTAGTTACCAATACCTTCGATTTATCCCAGTTTTTACTCTGGGTGGCGACTCCTCAGCTCCACGCCATGTCTTTGTGATATGGTTAGTGTGTTTCCTAGAGCCCTGAACTCAAATAGTGTCGCAGTTGCTAAAATCTTGAACGCGCGCTAAACCCCGCCATCTACAAGTAGTATTTGTGTTAAGTAAATAAAAATTTTAATTATGAAGTAAATATAATATCAAGTAAATATTATATAATATTAATATTAAGTAAATAAAACCTAAATTACTAAGTATAATAAGAAACCATATATGTGTAATATATAATTTTTGTGTAAATTAGTATTAGTATTAGGTAACTATATTTTCAAGTAAATATAATGAAGTAGTAATGCAGTATTAAGTAAATAAACATTATTAAATATAATAAAAATTATATATTTATAATTAAAATTAATATTAGCATCAATAACAACATTAAGTAAATACAATATATTAATAAGTAAAAAAATAAAATTTAATAGTAAAATTTAAAAAGTTGAAACACCGTTGATTTATTTATTTTTCCCTAAGCGAAACATTGTAAAAACTAAAATTTCACAAAAAATTTTGAAATGCTATAGTGTAAGGTACTAGTTAAAAAATATATAAAAGTTATTATAAATTGTAGAAACCAAAACTCAATCATAATTAGTTATTGAGCAAATTATATTAACCTCCCTAAGGTTAGGCCTAATTTACATTTTAAACCCTCTTGTTTCAAAATCGAATATTAACCTCTTATAGTTTCAAAATCGAACATTTAAGGACTTTTGTTAACTTTTTTGAAAAAAATGACCATTATACCCTTGTCTTCTCTAACCTTTTTTTTTTTTGGGAAATATGTCTTCTCTAACTTTATTGCATCAAATCCCTAGCATTTACCTTTCTATAATTTTTATATGTTTTAAAAATTTTAAAAAGTTAAAATTTTATTTATAGATCTAAAAATTATTAATTTTTAATTCTTTTTAATTTTTGTAGATCTAAAATTTTTTTAATTTTTAATTTTTTAAATAATTTTTTTTTTGTATAAAATTTTTTTAATTCTTTTTATTAAATATATATGGATTGATTTTAAAATTTTAAAATTTTGAAAAATTTTAGATCTATAAAAATTATTTTTAACTTTTTAAAAAATTTTAAGAAATATTAATAAATAATTTTTATAAACTAAAAAATTTTAAAAAAATTATAAATGTATATTTTAAAAATAATTTCATCATTCTCATTGTTATTCAAACATAAATTTTAGGGTAAATGCTAGGGATTATATGCAATGGGGTTAAAGAAGACATGTGTTAAAACAAAAGTATAATGGTCATTTTTTGCAAAAAAAAGTCAACAAAAGTCCTTGAGTGTTCGATTTTGAAACTATAGGGAGGTTAATATTCGATTTTGAAACAGGAGGGTTTGAAATGTAAATTAGGCCTAACCATAGGGAATTAATGTAATTTGCTCTTAGTTATTTAATTTTTAGATTGAAAAAATAAATATGTTGGAGAAAATGCATGGAAAATGTGTGGCTATAGTATATAATATTGAGATTTAAAATCCCATATTGAATAGGAAATAAAAGAAAAGTTGTAAAGAGAATATCAATTTTTATGACATATAGTTTTACAATACAATATCTCACATTGAAAATGAGACAAATGAAAAGTAAATGAATAGTCTATACAATGTCATTGTCCAGCACATACATATGCAAATCATGTAGTTGAACGGTGAGCCGAGTCAAATAGTTGTGGTGGGCCGAGCTATTTAGTTACATAGTGTGTTGAACTTACCTAGCTCGCAAGCTTTTGATGAACTCGAACCAAGCTTGAGTCAGAGTTTTAAAAATTTAACAAGCTCGACCTCGACTCGAGCTCATTAATTTTTAAATGAATCGTGATTGAACTTTTAAAAATTTAGGCTCGATTTGGCTAGGTTACACCCTAGGCCCATCATTTGTCCCTGAGTGGTTTTCATACCAACAAAGGTAACAAGCATCCCATCAACAACCTTGGTACTGGAGAATGAGAATGGATTATGATCAATATAAACTTCGACATGGTCACTCTCCTCTTCAAGGGCGGAGCCAGAAAATAATTTTAAGGGAGGCAAATTTTATTATCATTTTTTTTGTAGAGACAATCTCGTATCCCATATCCCGTATGATCCAACTAATCCGGATTTGACCCGAAAATGACTTTGAAGGGTGGTAAAGGTCTACCTCAAGAGTTTTAAAGTAGCTGCATACCCAGGGCTCGAACCTAAAACCTCTGGTTAAGCTGGAAGAGTCTCCTGCCAACTCATCCATATCCACTTCGGTAAAACATTACTTCATTTTAATATACTATAAACATTTCATTTAAAATAAACTAACAAAATAATATCTCAAATACACTAACAATAGTTTAAACTAAAAAAAAATAATATATCCAAAAAATAACATCAAAGAGAATCAAAATCAAAACGGATAATCAAACTCATGAGAAAAAAAAACATCACATTTAGTTTTCTTTAGCGAATTTTTTATTTTGAGAAATTTATCCATAATTATATCTATAATCAAAATCACATAAAAGATAATCAACTATCACAATATAAAAAATATTATAAATTTAGTTTTTAGCATAATAACTAATGAGCAAATTAAATGAAAAAATATAAATTAAAATTTGGCAAACTAAGATTGTTGACCTTAGCAATCATCAATATTAATTTTGATCTTAACAAACTTAATTTTGAGCATTTAATGTGTTTGTTTAAGTATGATTATAAGCACAAGTACAATATTACTCTCAATGAAAGTCAAGTCATAATATAGCTCATGTGACTGAAGCACTGCTTCTATGGTGACAGAAAGCCAAGCTGAATAGTAAGTTGCGACTGAAGCACTGCTTTTATGGTGACAGAAAACCAAGCTGAATAGTAGGCTACGATTAAAGCTCAGCTTCTATGGTAACGACCCAACAAACATATTTTTGAATTTAAAGAGATGTTGGAGAACAGTAGGCTGCGACTGAAGCTCTACTTCTATGGTGATAGGCTAACAGACATATTTTTGAATTTAAGAAAAGAGACATTTGAGACATATTCAATGGCTCCAACAGCCATATTTTTGAAATTTAATCTATATATATGTGCTCTAGAGTTGTGATAAAGAAGAACGTACATTACATTACTCTTTGATTATCAAAAACTCTCGAAGCACTCAATAAGCTTCATTTTTCTTTCTATCAATATTTATTGTATTGATTAACTCTTGTGAGAGTTGGTTGTTGATAGAAACAGGACTTCATCTTCATCTAATTCTTGGGATAGATTAGAAGGAAAGTGAGGTATATTTCTAAGTAGAATTGGTTTAAGGGTTTAGCCATTAAAACACTTGGGATTTGGTTTAAGAGTGAGCCTAGAAACTCTTGTTTATAAGGTTGAAAAAGTGACCCTTAAACTCTTGTGTATTTTCAATTTTGTGAATAAGATTTTGAGTGATTGAAAATGTTAACTTGGGGATAAGTTAGGTGGAGACATAGGATTGTTGTTGAATTCAAACTCCTTTAATCTTTGTATTCGTCATTCTTCATTTTCTAATCTTTTTCAATTTTTGTTTATTCCTTAAATTCATTTTTTATTTTTCTAAAATCCTTCCCTTGCCTTATCCATCCCACACTCCCCTGTTATGCTTGATTAATTTATTTACGAGGAGTGGGCATCTATGAATAATCCAAGAACCTGGTCTCCAATCTTTGAACAAAAAAATCTCCAACAAGTTCACAAATTAAAACTTGTTGTCTCTAACCTTGTCTCACAACATCAATCTAAATCTTATTACTAACCTTGGACAACTTGTTAAATTGCTTAATCTGCCTAATTTCTCATAACGAAGACAGCTACAACAAGAAAAATAACAACAAATATGTTGTAACCATCGTGCCATCCTTCTTTGAGGTCATGCTTTTTAATGCCAAATCCAAAGAAAGTGTTGCATAGCCTAAAAAAATGACCATATTTAGAGAAACGATAATAATAATTTTTACTAATAGTCTTTACTGCTTCTTGTTGCACAACCTGAAAGAATGACAATATTATGGGAAAAGGTAACAATAACTTTTACTAATAATCTTTACTGCTTCTTGGTTCATTCTTTTTCTTGTTTGTTCCTTCTTCTTATTATTCTTCTTCATTCTGTTTTTGTTACCCTAATTTCCAATTTATCAAACAATATAGGGATGATTCCATAATTCTTAACAATCTGCATAAGTAGCTAATGACATGAAAGCTGATTGTATAAAAGATGGAGCCAATTCGATCCTAATAAACATGTATTCACCACCAAAGAGGTTAGAAATACTAATTTGTTATCTATTTAAAAAGTTTGAACATTTAAATGCATAAAAAATTAAAAAATAAGTTGAACACTCAAATAGAAAAAATTAAAAAGTTTAAATATTAAATTTATAAATTTTATGATAATAGTAAAAATAAATAATATGTAACAAATAAATGTATTTATTATTAAAAAAGAAAAAAGAAGTCCTGACTATTTGGTGTATGGGAAGGTATCTTACATTGTTCGATGAGTAACAATGCTAAAAATTAAAATTTTTAAGGATAAATCCATTATGAGGTCTCTGAATTTTGACACTTTATTCTATTGAACCATTTACTTTTTATTGTGTTTTATTAAGCCCTCAATCTTTTATTTTCATATAGATTAAGGACAAATTAGATTGAAATAATGAAATTGTGCAACAATTCAGGTTTGTTGTTGCTAAATATGTTGTTATGAAACGTTTAAAGATATGTTTTGTGAAGAATGAAAGAAAAAAAGTGAGGGTAAAGTGTAAGGAAAAATGTTTATGGAGATTATATGATTCAATTGGTAATTTTAATGATACATTCACTGTTAAAACTTACCACCGACATCACAATTTTGGTAGAATAAATAGAACTGATTTCACAATTTCATTATTTCAGTTTAATTTGTCTTTAATCTATGCGAAAATAAAAGATTGAGGGCTTAATAAAATACAATAAAAATTGAAGGGTTCAATAAAATGAAGTGTCAAAGTTCATGAGCTTCATAATGGGTTTATCCAATTTTTAATTAATTTTATGAGGAAAATTTATATTATGATGTCCTATAGTTGTAAAGTAAACAATTTTAATATTTTTTATTCATACTAATAACTAATATTTATAAATTTTATGGAAATAAATTAATATTGTATGTGAAAAATCACAATGGAAGGAATTAGATATAGCATATATTTTTTTGAAATATGAATAATAATTTTATTATTATTGAGATGTTAAATAAGAGTTTTATTTTATTTTTTGGAAAGAGTTTAACCATAGTTTTGCCTGCCCAAATTAAATTAAAAATAATGTCACTTTGTTTTTTTTTTAATTATTATCCTTATTGGATAAGAGAAGAGAAGAGAAGAGAAGGTAGGTACATTTGGCAGGCAATTGAAGCATCACACCTCTTTTGACACCGCACTGCTAACATCAAAAATAATTAATTAAGTTGAACAATAAACATCAATCTAAATTTTATTTTATTATGCACAGGATTTGTCACTTAGCCATTTACGTGTTCAACTCAAAATTGAATTTAAAAGAAACAATTATTGTTTCTTCTTTTATGGACGTGGCATGGCTTGACTATTGCCCCAAATGATTTGACAGCCACGACTTAGGTTTTCTAATTGCCCTACCTACATCACTATAATTAGTTTTATATATAAAAAATAAAAATATATATTATGTGTGAAACAAAGATTTTTGGACAAAAAACTGTCTTGGCTGCAATAAAGAATTAAGAATAGATTATAAAGAACAATGATTTTAATTCACAAACTGCCTTGTTATATTAAATAAGTACAATTTTTGTAAAAAAATTTATTTGTTTATATATACACATTTTTTTACATGTTTATTTTTTAAAATCTTTATCTATACAATTATTATTCTTTATAAAATTTAGATATTTATCCTTTAAAGAGTATGAATATCTTTAAATTATGAAATTTCTATCGATATTTTTGTAATTAAATTCACTTAAAAAATAAAAAATTAATTTATAGTTAATCAAAATTATTGAGTGAAGCATATAAATAATTAACTTGTACATCAAAAGAGCTTCATTAACACCATAAAAAAATAATAATAAATTTATAATTTGAGTAATATTTTATTTTAGTACTTATTTATTTGTTAGTAATATTATTTATTTTTTAAATATACTGTAAATTTTCACTTAATAAAATTTTATCTTTTCCATATAAAAAACTAGACATCACTACTAAAACAATTTAGAAAAAGAGAATAACTAAAACATTAACAAAAAGATTGAAATTAAGACGTAGATATAATAGAATTAATGTTTAAAATACTGTAGTTTGAGGCATATGTAATATTAATTTTATTTAGGTGTCAATGAATGCTTGGTCTCATGGCTAAGACTTTGTATGATATTTATTGGGTTTTAAATGCAAATTCTAGCTTCTAAAAAAATCAAATTCTAGTCTCCTCACCTTCTAATATAATAAAAAATTAGAAGTAATTATAATTATCACGCAAGAAAATGATTAGTTCTATTTTAAAATTTGAGCTAATTAATTAATTATATTCTATTTTTGAAATTATATTAATTTATCTTTTAGATTTTACAAGTATTAATTTTTTTCTAATTTTATTTATAAAATTTAATTATATTTTTAAAAATTATTTTTAAATTTTTATAAAATAAATTTGACACATTAAAATTTTTATCCTCTTTTTCTTATAAAAGATAAAATGTAAGAAATACTTTTAGATTTTAATATTAACACTATTGAAATAAGTTTAAAATTTAATTTTAAATATTTTTAAAAATTTTTAACTTTTTTTACTCAAATTAAACTCTTATGTTTGAAATATAATAAAATTTACTTTTTGACTTTTAACTGTGTTACTTAAATGATTTTTTTTATCAGAGAGCC
Organism: Mallotus repandus; assembly: GCA_949671775.1. Lineage (NCBI taxonomy): Eukaryota > Viridiplantae > Streptophyta > Magnoliopsida > Malpighiales > Euphorbiaceae > Mallotus > Mallotus repandus. The sequence goes on from CATIWM010371196.1 coordinate 8,483, forward strand.
CGTATAAAAATGAAATAGGGAAGAAAAAGGGAGAATTGAGATACTATAACTATTAATTAAGAATTTAAAATTAGTTGACTTTTATGCAAAAATATTACAGGATAAATTTGTTGCAAAAAATTTAACATTTTTTATAGTGGTAGTTGAAAATTTAATTTTAATTTTAATTTTTATTAATATTAATACATATAATAAATTAATTTACAAGTTGTGAATTTTTGTATTTTTTATTATTTTCATTAATTAATGCATAAAAAGTTGAAATTATATATATATATATATTAAATGTTGAGCTCTAAAGTTATTAAACCAAAAATTTGACACATGTCTATCTTTATATTTAAGTATTCACTTAAAAAATTGATGTGTCAAACCATTAAAAATAAAATATTTACCATACTTATTTAGTATTATTTTTTAACTAAAATACTATTATACATATCTCAATACTACTCAAATTCTAAAAATATTTATATCTTGCATATTTTTTATCTTCGATTGCTTCAATATTTTTTTCAAACCATTAAATATTTTATTTTTTAAAAAAAATTTAAAAAATATAATAATTATTTAGTATTATTTTTAACTAAAACACTACTATATATACTCTAATACTAATCTAATAATTTAAAAAAATAATCTTTTATAACTAAAAATTATAATCACAAACATTAAAGAAAATAAAATTAATATGATATATTTTATTTTTAATTTATTTAGTTATTATTTTATTTAAATTATTTATTTATTTATTTTACATTATATTATTGTGTTAATTGACGACTAGTTTAGAAATTAATTTTTGAGTTTATTTCAAGAGTGATAACATTAAAATTTACAACCAGTTTTTACATTTTAATTTTTTTATAATTTAATAAGAAACTAATCTACTCATTTTTTGTTCCTTTAAACTAATTTACTCATTGCAACTCTAAATGATAATTTCCCATTCCAACTCCAAATCGGATTTTTTAATCTTTATTGTCTGTTACTTTATTATTTTAAAAATTCCTTTTAAAAAATTTTAAATATATTAAAGAAACAAAAATAATTAGAATACAAGTTCACAAACAAAAATGTCAAATATACCTTTCTAAGAAAATTCCTACAAAAATGATAAATTATACTAAATAGTATTAGTAAATAAGAAATATCAAACATATCTAGTTATGGCAAATGCAATCTCGTTAAATAATTTTTTAGAGAATTTTTCATTTTCATTGTCCTATTCGGATTGAACTATTAATGGACTTCGAATACGAGTGATTCAAAAAAAAAATCCAAGAAACTTTTTCATAAATATATAAGAAAAGAAAAACTTTTTCAAGAGTATGGGTCATTAAAACTTCATTTCAAAACTACATAAACACGGAAATTTTTTTTCAAAAACATTGTGCTCTTCTTCTTCTCCTCCCTTTTTTCTTTTTTTCTCTCTTTTCATTCTTTACTCTTGCATATTTGTCAGCATCACCTCCAAAACAAAAACTAAATAAAAAAATTTTCTCTTCAAGAATTCTCTTATTTCATCTATTTATGGTTTCCTCTATTCTTTCTCCTCCTTCTCCTTCTCTTCTGCCACCATCACCACCACTACATGTTAACATCAAAGCCTCAATCTTTATCATCTGATTATAGTCAATGAGTCTGCTGATTTTTTATTTAATTTGTCGATCTAACTTTTACTTTTCTCAATCTTTTTTCTTCAATGGCCAGCAAAGATTTAAAGATACAGAGAGTAGAGAGAGAAAACAAAAGAAAACGAGGAATAAAGTGAGTGACTTTGAGAGTTAAATTGTATTTTGGTTTTTTTTTTTGGAAAAAAGTTTTCATAGCTAAAGATTTTAACTTTATAATTGTTTTGGGCATTGGAATTTGAGTGTTGTAATGAGTATAGTTTGATTTGTTTGGATTGAAATCAGTGTGTATTTTCTTTTTGTGGTTGTTTTTTGTTGTTTTTATGTATTTTTTGGTTTTTTTTTTTTAG
>CATIWM010371230.1:0-15953 GCA_949671775.1 Mallotus repandus
TCCCAAATGACAATAAAAGTATTCATTTTAAATAAAGTGTTTATTTATTTGAGTATTTATCCTTTAGCATTATGTTAAATAAATTTATTATCAAGAGTTGATAATATGAGCTACAAATTTATTTAGTACATATACTATAAATTGTTCATAGTCAGTTAATTAATATTTGGGTAATATTAATTAGACTATCACCTATGTCTATTTTTCTTGATTAGTATGCAATGCTAATAGTGAGAGGTAGTGAGTCTCATGCTATTTGATATGAGATATCAGAATAGACATGTGAATACTCATGTGATGGGTGGATCACATAGTGATGTTAGATTTGTGATCGCAAGGATATTCACTTATAGTCAACGATCACAATTTAGGTCATAATTGTGCATATATTCCTTTGACCTAAGGTGACACGGTCATCCACATTTGAGTGGTTAGAGTTTGTTACCGATTACATACTTGTGTTATTCACACATGGGTATATGCGCATGTGGTGGCTTTAGTCAGTTTTAATATAGGGATGAGTGTTCAGCCAAGATGTGGTTCATTGCCTGGAGTGAATCGGGATAAATCCTATGCTATCTAAGATTATTCTTAATTAATATAGTTCTTGGCCAGGACAAACATAATATAGTCTGAAAGAGTTTCAGTACTAAAAAGTGTTTCTAACATTTGTTATGTTTTATCAAGAATAACTTGAGATGAGGTCATATGATAAAGCTATTAGAGTTTGACTTTAACTTGACTTTAGGCTCTATCAGGATCTTCTAATGAAGGAATTTTAGTGCACGGTAATTATGACCATAAGGGTTCATGTGAATCATTATATGCATTCATTTCTAATTGGGTAGTTGTGATATCGATGCTAGGAGTCACTCACAACTTATGAGAACTAAATGTGTATAATTGAGATTTTCACATTTAGACTTGAAAGAGTTTCAAATAATATCAAGAGTTGATATTATATTTTCATTGCCAATTAGACATAAACCTAGTAAGTCACACCTATAAGAGTTTTTCCACATCACCTTATTAATTTAATTATTGATTAAAGAGTTTAATCAATTAATTAAGATTAATGAAATTGGATTTATGCTTTAAGCAATGATTCTAGCATATCATAAAATCTAATTCCACTAAGAGTATAATTATTAAATACTTGATTAATATGAGATATTAATTAAAGTGTTAAATAAAGAGTATATATTATTTTCTTATGGACTTGGATTAATGGCCCAAGGTGTATGGGCCTACGCCCAAAAGAATTTTGGTCCAAAGATTAATCCAAAACCCATTAACCTATTGTAGGCCCATTAGATTAATGGAATGGGTTTAGGCCAAATGTTAGCCTAACTCCAAAGCCCATTAACCTAAGGCCCATTAGTTTGATGGAATGGGCTTTTTGAGCCAAGTGTTGGCCCAACCAAAAGGCCCAAGTCCATTAACTAGGCCCAATTAATTTATGGATTGGGCTTGGCCCAAATCTTGGCCTAACAACCAAGCCTAAGTCCATTTATTAATTTAAGTCATTTTGGCATATTAGGAGATATTTTCTCTTATCTGTGTTTAGTTGACTTTTAGGGCAAATGAGTTAGTGGGTTGTGTAGAGAAAATATGTGTGGATTAAATACATGAGATGTGTTTAATATATATCTACATATATTCTCTACACTTATTAGATATTTATACATATACACTTTTAACTAAGTTATTAGGTGGCATGCGAGGTGGCTTCCTAATGATGTACACTTTTAACTAAGTTATTAGGTGGCATGCGAGGTGGCTTCCTAATGATGATGGTGTAAGAGATATTTGTATATATATATCTAATTAACCCTAATTCTCTCTCTCTCTCTATATATATATATATATATATCACCTTAAAAAGAGTTCTAAAAGGTGGATGAGATATGATATCCATTAAGAGTTAGTGGAGATTGTAGAGATAAAAAATAAACTAAAAGGAAACCAAACATATACCAAAAATATACTCTTATAGTTGTTAGTAGAATCAAGTTAGTTTAAGCTTCTTGGGTCATAAGAGAGGTGCTTGGAACCATACTTGATTGAAGGTAAGAAGGTGATTGGAGTGCTTTGATGTTTCAAGCTAGAGGCCAAACATTTGGGTGACTTAGCATTGATTCAAGGGAGCAATCTATTGTAGTAGATTACTTGTGGTCTACATCAAACACTTAGTAGATTGTAAGTATTCGGCCAATATGATTTCCTAAGTTTTATTCATATACATGTTGATGTATGTTAGTTATGTGTTTAAATGCAAAATGGATCTTGGGAGTGGAAATTCTTCATGTGATGAAGGGTTATGAGAAAGTAAATTTTTGAAATTTACTCTACTTAGTTTAGTGCTCACCACACTATTCTTAAAGTCTAAGTAGCATAACCGATTTCCTTCGTATACATCAATCAATATATTAGATAAAAAATCAAACAATAAATTTACATCAATTTTATTTTATATGGACTTTTTTGCACTTAATTTAATTAATTTTATTTCTAATAACTTTTATAATTACAACCGTTGAAATTAAATACTAAAAACTTGAATAATTTGATTTTTAAAGTGAAATCAAGTAAATTCATAAATTCATAAAAATTACGATATGATTTTTAATTATAAAGTGTTGACAGAAATATGTGTAAGTGTTAGGAAATAGTTACTCATAAAATTTAAAATAAAAAAAATTAAAAATTAAAATTTTAAAATTAAATTGTTTAATTTTATTAAAATAGAGGGATTAAAATGTATATTTTAGTAAAATAGATGAATTAAACTGTATATTTTTATAAAATAGAGGAATCTAAATATTTTTTAATATTATAGATTCACGAAAATGTTGATGAAATTAAAATTGAAAGATAAAAAACTCAATTTTCAAATAAAAAAGAAAAAAATATGAATTAGTTCAAATTGAAGGAGAAAAATATAATTTTCTCAAAAAAAATCATTCATAGTCAAGAGATAAAACTAATTAAATCCTTTGATTAATTGAAAAAAAAAGCAATTAAAGCTTTAAACTTTGTTATATCACCCAATGAACTAGCGATTAAGAAAAAAAAAATCATATGAACTTGTTCATCAAAATAAAATAAAAAACTCAAAATTTAAAAAGTCACAATTAAAGAAAAAGTGGGTGAATAAGCTTCAATTAATTGAGCAAAATTATTAAAAAACATCAATTAATAATAACCCGGTGCCGGTAATTCCAATAGCCATTAAATTCGACAATTTCATGCCAGTAGTTACATCCTGACCGTACGTTAAACATGCACTAAATATCAACAATTTAATAGGTTACAATAAAAATTATGAAGTGTGATGAAGTTAAGAGGTGAAACTACAGATTTGGCTACCCTTCTTACTTTTCAAAGTTCAAAATTTTTTATATAATAATTCAAATTAGTTAAACTTCAACAGTTTTTTTTTTTTTTTTATAATTAGATGGTTTTTGAGTAGAAAAAGAAAAAAATCAATTAAAAATTTTCTTATTTATTTTTTTCCAAGTAATTATTAAATCTTAATATTTTTTTTTTAAAAAAATTTTTATATTTGATTATTTGAACTAGATGGTTCAAGTTCAACTAGTTAGATCGTGAACTGATCATCATACCGTTGGATCTCCTTTCCATGTTTAAAAAAATTGACTTTTAGAGGGAAAAAAGTCAACGGAGAAGGTGTGAAAGATTGACCAGTTCTTCAGTCGAAGCAGGTGGCAGTTCAAGCGCAGACGGCTACAGCTTATTTCCCAACCTTTTGCATTAATTCATTGCATGCTTCCTCTCTCTCTGTCAAGATTAATAAATTAATTAATAATACATGGATGTTAAGATTGTGCGATAGTGCCTTATTGGTCAAAAATAAACAAGAATTTTACCCTCAAATTATTCTCATTGTCATTGTCATTGTCATATTAATGTATTTTAGCTTTTTTTTTTCTTCCTTTGGACTTTCTGCCTTCCTTTGTTTCTCTTCCAATTTACTTCTTCTTGTTCGTCTTCTTTCCTTTCCCTGTTGGTAAGTTTGTTCTGCTTTTCACTGATTGATTGTTTAATTTTGATTGGAGAATCACTGTTGGCCGGTTTTTATGTTGACCAGAAAATCGGAATCGGAACCAGTTTGTGATCGACTGATTAAGAAGCATGGGAGCGATTTGTGCGAAGAGTTTAGACGGTACCAAGAGACCTCCTGCAGCAAATAGGTATTCCAATGCTCATGTTGATTCCAATACTAGTAGCAACATTCACAAGAAGGAGAAGAACAAAGGATTGCAAGAATACGAGGCAAATAAGCCGTCAAATGTATTGGATAAGCACGTAGAGGTGAAGGAAAGCGTAGAGAAGCGGTCACAGGAAGAATCGTTTTGCTTGGATGATTTTTATGACGGAATTCCCCGCTATCCATCTCTCAAATCAAGATCTTCCAGGGTAATTCTCTCCTATTTACTGCCGCGTCTTACCATTTACTTATTATATAAACTGCGTAGCTGGATGCTTAGAATTTCCTTCCTTTTTGCAACCAACATATAATATAAATGGCTTAATGGGAATTTGCAATTTTATCTCAATGTTCTAAATTCTATTGCAATTCGGTCCAACTAGTTAAAATAATATATACATATAGTAATATTTTATCCGACCCCAATTAACTTTGAAAAGGGCGGTAAAAGACAATATATTGGCTCTACTGCTTCCTGAAAATGTAGTCTGTAAACGTTTGGAAAGAGAACCCATATAGCTGGCCCCAGTTAATTTAAGATTAAAGCTTAGTTGAGTTGAGTTGAGTTGAGTGGTAATAATATTACTATCATTGTTATTTAATTTCAACCATTTGGATTTTGGATATTTAAAAAGTTGGGAAAATTCTCACAATTGATGGGTTTTTCTAGTTATAGCCTCTATAAATCTGATAAAGAATGAAGTAAACTGTGCCATGCTAAACATCAGAATACCAAGTTTGATGGACCAAGAGTCTTGATGAGATCATGGACCAAGAGTCTTGATGAGATCATTCTTTTTTCTTTTTTTGAAAAATGATGGGATCATTCTGTTGTTAAATTCAAATTTATCTACAACCCTTTCATGTTGCTCATACTTAACTATGCGAAGCTTTTATAAAGACAGAGCAACGTCACTGTTAGCAGTTATTGTTGATCCATTGGACTTGTATAGAACATAACTTGTATATCTACTTGTTGTTTAATAACATCATTGAAAACTCTTACTGTGATCTGAAGGTTTCGGAGGTGAGTTCACGTCTGAGTAGAGCTGGCAGTGCTGGACTAGGAAAAGCAGTAGAGGTCTTGGACACACTTGGGAGTAGCATGACAAATTTAAACACCAATGCTGGATTTGCATCTATTGTGGCAACTAAAGGCAATGAACTTGCAATATTAGCTTTTGAGGTGGCAAACACAATTGTTAAGGGTTCCAGTCTTATGCATTCCCTTTCAAGTTGGAATATGCGACATTTGAAAGAAGCAGTGCTTCCCTCGGAAGGAGTGCAAAATCTAATATCAAAAGATATGGATGAACTCTTAAAGATTGTTGAATCTGACAAGGGGTAAATACTGTGTTAAGTGGCTGTGATGATGCATCCACTGAAGGATCATCTTGAATCAGTTTGTATATTGTTTTCTTTTTCTAAAATATTATCCTCAAGAATTTATCAACTTATGTTTACAGGGAAGAGTTGAAAATTTTTTCTGGAGAAGTTATTCGTTTTGGAAATCGATGTAAAGATCCTCAATGGCACAACCTGGACCGTTATTTTGAGAAGTAAGATGCACAGCACTAATATATTTTTTAGTATTGAATATAACACTTATTTGTTGCACTTTACTGATTGATTTCTTATTTTTACTTCCAGAGTGAGCAGAGATCTTACTCAAAGGCAACTGAAGCATGAAGAAGCAGTATCTGTGATGGAGCTTTTAATGACTTTAGTTCAGCATACAGCTGTGAGTTCCTTTTTCATTTTTTTTTCTGAGATACATGACTAAAATAAGGACTTACTTTTTAAATTTCCTGCTAGTAAAAGAAGAATTATAATAATTTAAAAAGGTCCATCTTTCCGTGCTTGATTGGGATTGGGACTTGGACTTGAATATTCTTGGTTGGGCATAAACTACATCACATAGGCTGTTAGAAATGGATAATGAAATAATTTGCAAAGTACAAAAAATTAAACGAATAAAGGAATTTTACTCTGGATGCATGTTACATAAGTGGAGCAAGTTAATATGCACCATAAATATACAAAGCACCCTTTTTTTCAATCTTATTATGCTGGCTAGGTTCATTTTCACTTTCTCATTTGGTGGTTCGTGAAGTGACAACTTATTTGGCATATTGTCTATAATCCTACTTTGAAATTCTACTTATTTGGCGTTTTGTCTATATAAATTTGCTTTCTTGAAAGTAGAGATTAGTTCATTTATTTTTGGACACATAAGCTACTATAAATGGTCAATTGAATACTTTGCAAAATGCAACAAAAATAGATAGGTGGAGAAACTTTCAGTGGCATACATATTGCAAAAATAGAGCATGACTATCTGCACTACATATCTACCAAGCATATTTGTATCCTTTTCACTGTGGCTAGGTTCATTTTCAGTTATAAATATGCGGAATACTTATTCTTATATATTTCAATGATATATATACAAGATACAAGGAACCTAGATAGGAAAAAATACAAAATTATACAGCTGTATATATATTCCTAAAATATATATAATCCTAAATTAAGGGAAACTATACAGGAAATATATAAAATAGGAAAGAAATCAAAGCTCCTTCCTGCTAACTCTCCCCCTCAAGTTGGGGCGTAGATATCACACATGCCCAACTTGGATAGCGATGTATGGAATGGTCCACTACTAACAGCATGAGTCATAATGTCAGCTAACTGATTTGAACTCCTAGTATCCTAGTATAAGGAATTTCTATTTTGCCAGAATCAAGATTCTCTTTAATATAGTTCCTGTCAAGTTCAACATGCTTAGTTCGATCATGTTGTACTGGATTATTAGCGATCTCCATGGCTGCCATATTATCACAAAACAACACCATAGGTTTAGTTGGACCAAACCCAAGTTCCATTAAAAGAATTTTCAGCCAACAAAGTTTTGTAATTGCATGATGCATAGCACGGTATTCAGCTTCTGCATTTGATAACGAAACCACATTTTGCTTTTTACTTCTCCAAGTCACCAAGTTGCTTCCAGCAAACAACACTGACTGCATATGCTAAATCTGGCCTAATGTGAGTTAGATAGATCAACTTCCCCACTATCCTCTGATATCTCTCCTTGTTTGTTGGAATTTGATCAGGATAAATAGAAAGACCATGATTTACCTCAATAGGAGTATCTATAGGTTCACAAGCAAAGTGACCAGTTTCAGCTAGGAGATCCAAAGTATACTTCCTTTGGGAAAGAAACAATCCTTGCCTAGACCGAGAGACTTCGATGCCTAGGAAGTATTTGAGAAGCCCCAAATCTTTTATCTCGAATTCTTTGGCTAGATAGCTTCGAAGTTTCTCAATTTCATCTATGTTATTACCTGTTACAATCAGGTCGTCAACATAGACAAGAAGTAAGGTAATTTCATTATGATCATGTTTATTAAACAAGGTATGATATGCCAAAGCCTGCTTGAATCCATACTTCTTCATTTTATTACTCAATCTTCCAAACCATGCCTTTGGTGATTGCATTAATCCATACAAAGCCTTTTTTAGTTTGCATACCTTTCCTTCTTCCAGTGTAAATCCTGGGGGAGGATCCATGAACACTTCCACTGTTAGATCACCATGAAGAAAGGCATTCTTCACATCAAACTGTTGCAGAGGCCAGTCTATATGACACGTACAGTATTCATTTTGGCTACTGGTGCAAAAGTCTCCTAATAGTCAATACCATAAGTCTGGGTATAGCCTTTCGCGACCAGCCTAGCTTTGTATCTTTCAATTGTCCCATCTGACTTGTATTTGACGGTGAATACCCATTTGCACCCCACGATCTTCTTTCCTATTGGTAACTTGACTATTTCCCAAGTAGAATTCTTTTGTAGAGCCGTCATTTCATCTACCATTGCATCCTTCCACTTAGCATCTTTAAGGGCTTCCTGAAAATGACTAGGAATAGAAATAGAAGACAACTGAAGAGCAAATGACAAGTTAGCTTTAGACAGATGGTGATATGATATAAAGTTAGAGATCGGATAAACAACATTGGAGGCTTTTGAAAAACCAAATCTTTCGGGAGCTTTTCTTTCTCGAAGAGGATATCTCCTATTTTGATCAAAAACAAAATTGGGATTAGAAATTTCAAGAGTTTCAGGAGAATAGTTAAATACCTCAGTGTTAGTCTTGAAAGATTCATCTGATGGCATAGTAGTATCATTGAGAGAGGTACTAGAATTAGAAGGTATAATAGTGATGTTTTCCTTTCTCCTAGAATATTTTTCCTCAAAAAACCGAGCTGGTCTTTCAGGTCTCTGACCATTAGATTCATCATTTACTGGTCTCTCATCAATTGGTTCATCATCTAAAGCTAAGGCTTCCCTAGCTTTCTTAATATTCTCTGTACCTGAAACCCATATTTTTTTCTCTCCCATCCATAGTTGTTCCTCATCTTTACTACCGATCTCCCCCTGAAGAGGAACCATAGAGATATCTCTAGAAAAATAATACTCATTTTTACAAAACTGAACATCCATTGACACATAGTAGGTGCCTGTAGGAGGATGATAACACTTGTATCCTTTTTGTGAATTAGAATAGCCAAGAAAAATACATTTGATAGCACGAGGATCAAGTTTATCTCTATGAAGAGAATGAACATGAACATAGCACACACAGCCAAAAACTTTAGGACAAATATTTAGAGCAGAGGGAATGGGATGAAATCTAGATAACATCCTTAAAGGGGTTTGAAAATCAAGAATCCTAGTAGGCATTTGATTGATAAGAAAAACAGCAGTCATGACAGCTTCAGCCCAAAAAGGTTTTGGAACATGCATAGTAAAACATAAAGCTCAAACTACTTCAAGGAAGTGGCGATTCTTACGTTCTGCTATGCCATTATGTTGGGGTGTGTAAACACAAGTTGTTTGGTGAAGAATGCCATGTTGTGTCATAAAATCAGCAAGAGATCGATTCAAAAACTCACGACCATTGTTGGAATGAAAAACTTTAATTTTAGTGTTAAATTGAGTGAGAATCATATTGTAAAATTGAGGCATAATATGCACAATATCACTCTTAGATTTCATCAAATAGATCCAACTAACTCTAGTACAGTCATCAATAAAAGAGACAAAATATTTATGTCCTGAAGCAGAAGGGGCAGAGAAAGGACCCCACACATCAGTATGAACACATGAAAAAGGAAGAACACTTTTATTGGAACTAACTTTGAAAGGAACACGATGGTTTTTAGCATAAATGCATTTGTTCACATCTTAAATTGGAAACAGAAATATTGGAAAATAATTTTGGGAACATACGTTCCAAATAGGAAAAAGATGGATGTCCTAACCGACAATGCCAAAGAATAATTTTTTCTCTACCAGATGTTTCTCTCTTTGTTTGGAAGCCACAGGTAGGTGTCACTATGTTTCGGAAATCCTCTAAATAGTATAGACTGTCCCTCTCTCTACCAATGCCAATCGTCATCTTTGTGAGATTGTCCTGGAAAACACAATGAGTTGAGTAAAAAATAACAAAACAATTAAGAGTCTTTGTTATCTTGCTGATTGAAAGAAGGTTATTTGAAAGTGTGGGTGCAAGTAAAACAGTGGACATAGAAAATGTTGGAGAAAAAGACACATTTCCAGCCCCTGTGATTGGCATAGAATTCCCATTGGCAACCTGGACAGACTTAACAGGTGAAGAGGTTAGAGAATCAATGAGAGAAGAGTTACTAGTCATATGATCAATAGACCCTGAATCAATAACCCAAGTATCAGGACAGGTAGAACTAACGGATAAACCAAAATTACCTCCTTGAGAAGATACCAGAGAAACATGAGAAGCAGAAGATGGGGCTGGAGTGGTATCTACAACAGTAACATTGTGAGCAGATTTCTTGCTTTTTCTTTCAGCTTGCTTGAGTTTGTACCATTCCGGATAGCCATGCTTCTTCCAACAAACATGAACTGTGTGCGCATTCTTATGGCAATGGGTGCAAAATCAAGATTGAGGGGCTATAGAATCTCCAAGAGAAGAGTTTAGACTGCGCTGTTGGACAGCTAGAGCTGAAACCTCCGAGTGGAATTCTGCTCCCGTGGTAACTTGTCGTTGTACTTCTCGACGAACCAAGGAATATGCTTCTTCTAGTTTTGGTAATGGAGAAGTAGCTAGAACACGGCTACTAACTCGATCTAAATTATGATCAAGACCAGCAAGAAAGATATAAACCCTGTCTTCTGCGATACAATTTCTGTATTGCTCAATAGCAGCAGCACAGGTCATATCATTTGGCCTTCGGTAATCAAGTTCCATAAAAATTGAGTTCAACTCATTGTAAAATTCTGCTAGAGGCCGGCCACCTTGACGTAATTGGAAAGGACTTCTTCATCAATTCATAGACTTGAGAAGAATCAGATACATCAAGGTAGCTTCCTTTTACTGCATCCCATACCTCTTTTGTGGTACCACATTGCACAAAATGAAACATCGGATTATCGCTCATTGAATTAATAAGCCAGGATTTGACAAGTGCATCTTCGGCCTCCCATTTATCATAGCCTGAACTATTTTCTGCAGGTGCAACCCTTTTCCCATTGATGTAGCCCATTTTTTTTCTTCCAGTTATATGCATCTCCAAAATCTTAGACCAGACCCGATAGTTAGAGCCATCTAATTTAATGTGGATGGATGAAGGAGCATCTTGAATGGTCACAGAGGATGTTTTCTTGCTGTCAAAAGATTCGCCATCAGTTTTGGTAGACATACTGCCCTACTGTTAAGGTTTTTGAATGAGGGACAGACCGGACAGTTGCGGCTAGGGTTTTAAGGAAGAACAGGTGGCTGGAATTTTCAGAGAAAAAAATTCTCTCTCCCATCTCTGATACCAAGTTGTAAATATGCGGAATACTATTCTCATATATTTCAATGATATATATACAAGATACAAGGAACGTAGATAGGAAAATATACAAAACTATACAGCTGTATATATATTCCTAAAATATATATATTCCTAAATCAAGGGAAACTATACAGGAAATATATAAAATAGGAAAGAAATCAAAGCTCCTTCCTGCTAACTTTTTCACTTTCTTTCTTTGTGGTTTTTGAAGTGACATCCTTTTTGGCATTCTGTCACACATACTTTTCCCGAGAATTCTGATAGCTGGATTGGGCCTCTATAAAAATAAGGATTGATGGGGCTCTGGAGTGACTTTTGCTTGTTAAGATGAAACACTGCAGTTATCATTTTATTCCCCTTTTTGCCTAACTAAGGTTGATGGTTTATATCTTTGTATATTTTCTTAGAAAATTTTGCTATGCATGTATCAGGATGAGTGTAAAAATCTAAATAAAAGATGTGACCAGTAAATTTTAATGCACATGTAACCTCTAACATTCATAATTAGTTCTGAATGAGGGTGATTCCGTGCTCTACCATCCAGCAAGGATCAAGGGAAATTCTTGCACCATTTGTTCCTAGAGTCTTTGTAGTCTTATGTATGTGCTAGCTTCCTTGAAGTTTCATCAGCAAAATCCAGACACTCAAAATGTGAAATTTGACTGAAGTTGGAATCTAAATCATCCAGCTTTTTTTTTATTACCATTGCCTTTTGTGTGAAGACATCTTTCTTTTTCTCCTATAACAAAGAAGAGCCAAAATTTGAGGTTCAAATTAGTATGTAGTCATTATATTCCTAAAATAACAAGGAATAACAAAAGACCAAGGGCCTAGCAAGAAAGTTTGGAGTAACAGAAGATAACCATAGTGAAGATTCTTTTAGTTCTCTTTTTTTGTCTGGGTAATGCGTGAATTTTGAGTATTGGATTGTATGAGTTCATAGCTTTGGAGGAGAATGTAGTATGTGAAAAGGAAAATTTGGTATGCAGGAACTATACCATGAGTTGCAAGTGTTGGACAGATTTGAACAAGAATATCAGCGTAAACGCCAAGAGGAGGGTAATGCAGTTGCTGGTCAAAAAGGTATCTGAGAATTTGTGTACAATCTTTTAATCTCCTCTTCATTTTAAATAGCATGCATTATTGTTTATGGAAGAGTTCTATATGAATTTCAGTACAATAAGACGAAGAACCATATGTCTGACAATAGCACCATTATTAAAAATAGCTTACTGGTTTGCTGCTTTTCTTCAAAAACAAAGAAGTTGACTAAATATTAACAGATTTACAGAAAGTAATAAATGGTGCTATTGGATGTCTTTTAATTACTTACTACTAAAATCTGACTGAATCTGTAGCTCATATGCAACTCACATGAGGCAATATAAGCAACATGCCATTTATATTGTGACTTGTGCTCATGTAATGGTAAATAGGCTGTCTATTTAATGTTCATAATATATCTAAATTGAGGGTTACGTGGAAACTCAGAAGCACCAGCTCAAGAGAGAGAAATTATCTGCTACTTTTATCCATGAGTTTGTGTCATTATCTGCAATGCAGGTGTTAGCCTTGCAACATTGCGAACAGAGATCAAAAGCCAAAAAAAACAAGTTCGTAACCTAAAGAAAAAGTCACTCTGGTCCAGAAGTTTGGAAGAGGTATATCCAACGTCCTGCTGATATTGCTGTTCTTTTTTAGGAGGGTGTTCATTCTTGCTATTCTCTTTTCTAAATACTACACCTCACAGTTATGTACCTTAGAAGATTGTTGATAACTTAGCAAGTTGGTTTAACTGAGTATGACTTCCTTATTTGATTAAGTTGAGCGGTTCTGGATAAGCAACTTGTTAATTTGGTTGTAGGTTATGGAGAAGCTTGTAGATATTGTCAACTTTTTACTTCTGGAGATACACAACAACTTTGGGAGAGTAGGTAAGTTTTTTGCTGAAGGTATTTAAAAATCTGTGGCATTCATTCTTGTGTTGAGGTACGGGGGTTTGGGAAAATAAAGAGAAAAAGAAAAGAAAAGAAACAATGGAGGTACCCTTAGAGGAAAATACAAAGCATAGAGCTAGTATAATGTCGTTCAATTTTCATTTAATAACCAAATATTGCTTTTAATGAAATGTTAAATGAGAAAAATTATAAAGTAGAACATGCTTCTCTGAATATTCAACTTTCCATCCTCTAGTTCAGTTTCTTTTTTTGAACAATCCAGTGTTCATCAATTAAATAGTTTTTAATATTATTTGTACCCTGCAGATGGTAATGAACAAATTAAATTTGCGAACAATAGCCAGAGATTGGGACCTGCAGGCCTTTCCTTGCATTACGCAAATATAGTTATGCAAATTGATACTCTTGTGAGTGTTCCATCTCTGTTAATTGGTTATTATTTTCAGTTGTTTGTTAAATTTGTAGGAAGATTTCTTGTTCTCCATGTTTTCTTCTCCCTTTTTCCTCCTCTAAATTTGTTGAATATACACACTCTCGCATACAATATATATTTGCTGGTAGGGAAATTTTCTCACTTAGGTTTTCTGAATGGTATAAATTCTCATAGCTGAAATCAATGGTTGGATCATGTTATTTTGCAGTGCACTGCCTGAATTTGCTCTTGATTGCATGAGATTTAGTTACTCTGCATTTAAGCAATTGAAAACCCTGCTTAAATGCTTTTATAGGCTTATTGGTGAAACTGCTTGCAATGCCGTTTGTTGAGAATGTTTGCATGTTTGCAGGTGGCACGATCAAGTTCTATGCCTGCAAATACAAGGGATTCATTATATCAGAACTTGCCACCCAGTATAAAATCAGCTCTGCGTTCTAAGTTGCATTCCTTTCATGTTAAAGAGGAGGTATAAGTGGTATTTTTTTTTTTTTTCAAAAGTTTTTTACAGTTTTCAAGAGATATCTGTATTTCATTTCAAGAAGAGGAAAAAATAATTTAAGCTAGAGTTGTTTCTCTTGCATCATATCAGGCACATGTAAGGCAATCTTTAGAGGGAATTCTGCTGAGACTTCCTGCTGCTTAATGTAAACTGTAATTTTTCCGTGCAGCTCACCGTTACAGAAATCAAAGATGAGATGGAAAAGACTTTACAGTGGCTTGTTCCCATGTCCACCAGCACTGCTAAGTAAGAGAGTTGACATTTATCAGCATTGTATTTTCATTTTTATAATTATCTCTCTGCTTAATAGTTATTTTTATTCATTTTGGTTGTTATTGGACTGAAACAGAGCTCATCATGGTTTTGGTTGGGTTGGAGAATGGGCAAATACTGGGTGAGTGACATTCAATAGTTTTTGAAATACCAATTTCTGTATATATATGTTGTATTTTCAGATTTGGGAGAATGTGACATTAGGAAAAAGAAAAATGTAAATTATGGGTGTACGAATGCAGATCTGGAGCAAACAGGAAGCCAACTGCTGCAGCAGCTGATATAATTCGGATTGAGACACTCCACCATGCGGACAAGGATACAACTGAAGCCTATATTCTTGAACTATTACTTTGGCTTCACCATTTAGCCAACAAATGCAAGACTGGAGCCAATGGCGTTAACAAGAAGTTGTCCATCAAATCTCCAACAAGCAAGCCTCTTGAAAAGTCCAATGAGCAGCCGAAACATGAGTCACCCAATGAACAACCATTGTCTGTTGATGGCCAGGGAGTATTGCTGGATGTAAGCAAGAATTAAATTATGCCTGGAACTAGTTAGTCAGGACGTTGACTCTGGTAAAACCCGGTTGAGAATGCCTGAAGACCTCGTAATGGCAGCAACTATTCCGCTACAAAGGAAAGCAAGCACTTCGCCTCTGTTAAACTGCTTCCTTGTGAGGCTCGCATTATCAGCTCCGGTAGTCAAGAAGAAAACGTTAGAGTAGATGTTAGATAAGATGTTATTGACGGAGTTGATGCGGTTAGATCACTCACAGAAGGATATATTAGATGGTCTTTGATTGGAATGACAAGGGATTCTGCTGCATGCGCCATGTAAATACGAGCCAAATCCTGCCACAATTTCGATTACCATATTGCATATTATTTTTTATATATAATTGGATTCCTTTTTATCAAATAAAGTTTAATTTTAAATTAAATATTTTACATGATTACAATTTTTTAAAATTTTGATAATAATTAAATATGGAAATATTTAATTTTTTATTGCTTAACAAAAAGAGTATGTATAATTTTTTTGTCCCTCTAATTTAGCTATTGGAAATATAATCACAAAGACGTAGACCTCTATAATATTTTTTTTTTCTATTTTTTCTTTATTTTCTGTGCAAAATTTATAAACTATATTAGTAATTATCTTTATTATATTATGCACATATGAAAAGTCCAAACTAGTTTCATCATCAAGCTCAGTCTCTTATGAACCCATCATAGATTTAGGGGAAGATGATTAAGATGACTGTATTTGGAATTTTTCCACCAATAAAACGATAAAATTTCAAAAATAGTTTTACCTTGTAATAAAGTATTAGAGTAAAAGGTTTTCTGCCACCAGTCAAAATGTAGACTTTAAAAAAGAGAGGTAAAATTATTGTTCAGCAAGAGCAATGTGAACACCTCTGATCATGTCTACCAATTATCAGAAGCAATAAGATGAAGGCAGAAGGTACCCTACTATCTCCCTCAACCTACTCAAACTCAACCACGCATGTGAAGCAATAGGAATAGAACTTGGAATCGTACTCAACCACGCTTGTGAAGCAACAGGAACACATTGCTTTCCAATATGGAATCGCACATGCAGAGGAGAAAATGTCCTAACCTATCCCTCACACCTTCCATATAAGGGAAGACTCTCTACATCAGAAA